>ML823465.1:86803-99247 GCA_009831015.1 Picea engelmannii
ATCTGTACAATTTCTTCCCACTTCCTATTTGAATGTTTTTATCCAATGTCATGTATCTATTAAATCTGAACTAGAACAACTTACATTCGTGCTCTGAATGTTTTTTTTTTTTTTTTTTTTGATGCATTGTACTTGACTAAAACAAAGCTGTATCGGTCCCCATTTGAGGAATATATGTGAACAAAATCTATGTTTATATATATATATATTTTCGTAATAGATCTACTGGAATTGTTCTTGCATTTACTAGATGCACAGATATAGCACTATTAACATGTAATACACCGATTAAAAATGGCTCTAAGTGAATACAATAGAGATTACCCTATACAAAAAAATGTTATCCTATTTTACCGCTTCTGCAAAGTGTAAGCATATAAAGCTCTGTAGTTAGACCTTCTGAATCCTGTTAGGTAAATGGATATTGAATCCTTCCATGCCTACTACCTCACATAATGAAAGCGAGGACACCTGTAAAAGACCAAATTTTGGAAATTGAAGGGATCTGGAAAACCCCTTTGTTTTATCAAATGCTAAACAATCTTGAGAGTTGACGTCTATCAAAAGAATTCTTCTTTTTCATTATGCCTTCCTTGTTTTGTTTAAACGATCTTCCTTTTCCATAGTTAAGTTTTATGATGAATTTAATAAATTACGTAACCCCGAACTACTAATCCTTTTACCTTTCTTTCGCATTTTGGGAGTTGTTGTAGGATAGGTTTGCGCAGTGGAAACCCCGAATTTTGAAATATGTGCGTAGAAGGAAATACTCAAACAAATACAATCCATTCCTTGACTGAATCCAGAGTCCAAGGAAGTCCATCGATGCCATTAACATCCATAACATATCATGTGCCCTGCACACTCACAAAAACTTGTCAATAACATCTACCAATAAACACACACATATATATATATATATATATATATATATATATATATATATATATATATAACAATACGTCACATCATAGCATCATCATCATATGTAACCCATAATAGAAACTAAATCATCATATATCGTAACCAGATCACTTGCATGGAAGTGTGCTCAAACAATATGTCAATAAAAGTGTGCTCAATAGAGAGGGATGTTACATACACCCCCTCTTGTTTTAAACTCCATATCGAAGTTTGTACAGTATATAAATGCAAGTAAAAAAAAGTATCTAACATAGATCTATATGTCTAATCTATCAAACAAGTAAGGAAATTGTTGACGCATCTCATATGTGTCCTCCCAGGTATCCGACTGTGGACTATGGTTGTCCCACTGGACCTTGACCTCATCGAATATTAGACGTTGTAGCTATTGAATGCGATGGTCCATAATGTGGATTCGCTCTGCCATGATAGCACCTTCGTCTGACACCTGCAAAGAACTCATGTCAATAACATGTGAAGGATCACTAATATAATGTCTCAATACAGATACATGAAATACATCATCCATATGGCTTAAATAATTATGCAAGGCTAGTCGATAAGCCATAGGTCCTTTCTTTTACACAACTTCGAAAGGTACCACAAACCTAGGAGAGAGTTTAGCACCCTTTCCAAACTTGATCGAACTGTTGTGCAGTTTAACTCGCAAGAAAAATATGTCGCCAACTTCATAATTGCAGTCAACGTGATGCGCATCAACATAACTCTTCTGTTGATCTTGTGCTTCTTTAATCCTCAGTCTTATCGATTGCATTTTTTCTTCCATTTCCTGAATCAGTTTTGGTCCTATAAGGACCCTATCCTCAAGTCAATCATAACTCAACGACATCCAACATGGTCTCCCATAAATAAAATAAAACGGTGCCATATTAATTGTATTATGATAGTTTTTGTTGTATGCAAACTCTACTAGTGGCAAGAAATATTCCCAATGTTTCGTTTGGTCCATTACATACATATGCAACATATCCTCCAAAATCTGGTTTATTCTTTCTATTTGTCCATCTGTCTCTGGGTGATATGTTGTACTAAATTTCAAGTGTCTTCCAAATCCTCTTGGAAACGGGTCCAAATCCATTCTATAAACACCAATCCCTGATCGGATATGATCCTTCTTGGTACTCTGTGTAACCTCAAAATCTTATTAAAAAAAAAATTGGCTACATATGACGACTGATACATCATACGTGCTAGAAAAAAGTGAGCAATCTTTGTCAAGTTTTTAACTACCAAAACATTTGAGTTGTGTCTCCTTGCCGTAAGTGGAAATCCAACAATAAAGTCCATCGAAATGACTTCCCATTTCGATTTAGGTATATCATTTGGCTGTAACAATCCTTTTGGATGTCTATGTTCAACCTTCACTTGTTGGTATTCTATACATCTTGCCACGTAACCAACTATGTCTGCTTTCATTCCCTTCTAGAAGAATAAAGGCTTAAGGCATTCCTTCATCTTCATGACTCTTGGATGAGCCATGTACACTACTCTATGAGTTTCTCTCGAGATCAAACTTCTTAATTCGTCATTAGGTGGTACATAAATTCTTCTGTTAAATGTCACCATTCCATCGTTGTCTAAAGAATAACCTTCAAACTTTGGTACCATAATGGTATGTCATCCAATATTATCCTTAACTTATTTATACCAATCATCATTGATCGATAAAGTTAGAACTTTTTTCTTGAATATTCGTCTTAAGAGGTATTACCGAGAATATGTGTGGTCTCTGAATCAATGCGTATGCAACAATTTCACCATTCCTTCAATGTAAGTAATCTCAAAGTCGTATTTGCCAAGTAATTCTGACAAATGCCTTTATCGTGTGTTTAGGTCACTCTGTGTAAATATATGCTACAATCCACAGTGATCTGTCTTTAACTCAAATTTTCTCCCAATTATATAATGTCTCCAAACTCTCAAGGCATATATAATTGCTAATAATTCCAATTCATGCATTGTGTAGTTCTCTTCATACCTTCTCAATTTCCTTGAAATGTAAGCGATTACTCAAACATATTGCATCAAAACTCCATCTAAACCTTCCTTGGATGTGTTCATGCATACCAAGAATTCCTCGTCCATGTCAGGGACTTTCATTATTGGTGTAGTTGTCAACAACTCTTTCAGCTTTTGAAATGTTTCTGCACTTTTCTTTGTCCAAACAAACTTCTTGTTTTTTCTTTTGCAATTCCTTGATTGGATTTGTTATCTTCAAAAAACCTTCGATGAATTGTCAGTAATATCCTGCTAAACCCATAAATATGTGTACTTCTTGTATGTTTTTCGGTGTTGGCCATTCCATAATAGTCTCTAATTTCGTTGGATCCACAAAGATACCTTCACCAAATATGATATGTCCCAAGTAATGAATCTTCGATTGGTAAAAAGAGCATTTCGATAGTTTCCTGTACAATTTGTTTTCTGGTAGAAATTGTAGGACCAATCTTAAATTTGCATCATTATCTTCTTTCATCCGAGAATAAATCAGTATGTCATCAATAAATACTTGAACAAACTTATCCAATTATTCATGGAACACCCCATTCAACAAACTCATGAATATTCCTAGGGTGTTTTTCAATCTGAATGGTAAAACTGTAAACTCATAGTGTCTGAATCTCATCTTAAATGTGGTATTAGGAATATATTCTCTTTTAATCCGTAATTGATGATATCCCGATCTCAAATCAATCTTTGAAAAAATCATCGCTCCCTTGGTGAAACAAATAATCTATTCTTGGCAATGGATATTGGTTCTTGATCGTCTCTTTGTTGAATTAACGATAGTCAATACAAAGTCTCCACAATCCATCCTTAATTATCACTAAAATAACTGGTGCACCCCAAGGTGACACACTTGAACGTATAAGTCCCAATTCCAGCAACTCATTCAATTTATTTTTCAACTACTGCAATTCAGGCGTTGACATCCGATATGGCATTCTTGCTATCGATTCAGTTCCAGACTTCAAGTCTATTGTGAACTTCAACTCTTTTTCGGGTGGTAAACCAAGTAACTAGTCTGGAAACACTTCGGCAAACTCTTGTACTACATGAAGGTTTTCTAATCCTTCTGCCTCACCCTTTTCGTTCAGCACTAATATTGCATATAGTGTGCATCCTCTGCACATACTCTTCTGTAGTTGTAGGGAAGAAATAAATCTCAAGGACACCCCTTGGTTCCTTCCTACAATCACTCTAGTATGTCCCAAATCATCTATCAAGATTAACTATTTCATCTTACAGTTAAGTATAACATCATACAATTATAACCAATCCATACCAATCACTATGTCATAATATCCAAAGATCGTGACATATAGGTTGGCCTTCGTTACAAATTCTCCCAAGTTAATGCTATAGTCTGTAACCTTTCCTCATACCTTTGTTTGGCACCCGATGCCATTTCTACGTATCTGAACTCCTCTTGCTCGACTGCCTTTAACTTGATTCTCTTTAGCATTGCACCAAAGATAAATATTTTCGTAGCACCTAGATCTATCAAAATACTAAAATTTTGGTCGACTATTGTACCTGACGTCTTGAGTATAGTGGACTGGTGCTCAGCTTGATGGTTATTCTCCACTGTATGTATCCTGTGGTCCTTTCCAAAGTCTCCAATTGTAGTAGGTCATGATGATTCAGCTGCTCTGGCCTTCTCAATTGGACAGTATCACTGGTAATGTGGCTTTCCACATGTCCAACATCTAGTTTTCGGTCCAGTACTCCTAGTCCCCTAAGTAGAAGTTTTTGGTATAGCCGTCTGTGATACAAATATGTTCTATTGAACATGTCAAAAATGTTGTTGTTGTTGCGGACGACACTATTTTTTCTGATGTGGTACTCTATAAGGAGTCTTCTGTTGATCAGTCTGTCATCATGGTTTCATGAACATAGGTCCTTTGGGCATATCTTGATTCCCTGAAGTCTGTCCGGCTGGTGTTTGATGTTACTGTGCTCCTGATGTCATTTGTTTAGTTGGTCTAGAAGGAGTCCTTCCCTAACCCCCAATGTTCCTCAACTATAAGAACCTTCTAAACTACATCATGCCATGTCTAAGGCATTAGTATCCTCACCTTCACATGAATTTTGAAGTTAAGGCCGAACACAAACTTGTTGACCGTTAACTTCTCTGTGTTCATATGTGGAGCATACCTAAGTAGCTCCATGAATATGTCCTCATACTATAGCACCATACGACCAGCCTGTTGTAAGGCATTGAACTCATTAAGTTGGTACTCAATGAATTCCTCAGAAAAGTACCTCTCCCAGAACCGTTCCTCGAATAACTCCCATGACGCATCTTCGATGATCATGTTTAGTTGAGGTAGGAGCGTCTTCCACCGTAGAAGAGCACTCCCCTTTAGCTGAAAGAACACAATGTGGAATTTAATGTTGGAGGTGTAATCACGAAATACAAATCAAATCACCATTTTCTCCAACCATGCCTCGGAGGTTGTGTCGTTCATTGATCCAGGTGATATTGGTGGCCACCCACCTATTCCAACTGTCTCCTTGTGTTCATTTTTTGTTTAGCACGTTCTTCTGTACTACTTTGTAATTGTGAGTTCTACACTTATGGTGTTTTATGAAGCCCCACACATCCTCTAGGTGGATACGGGTGGCCTCTTGCCTATTTCAACTGCCTTATTTTGTATGTTTTCATGTCAGCACGTCTTTTTGTACTTCCAGTGTCGTTTTAGGGCCCTAAAAGTTGTTTTTTTGGCTCTCCATAGTCAAATTGTAGACAAAGTAATTTTTTTATAGTGGCAGGTGTAGTTCTCTGAAATACCTTTCTAATGGCCTATCATGCACCTAAAACGGAGGTAATATGCAAACGTTACGACGCTTGGAGGTTGAGCTACCAAATTACACCAACTTTTACCCATAGGGCCCACGTGACTTTTGGTGTTTCACCTTCTAGGGTTAGGTTTTGGATGTCTAGTGTTTTGGAATTCATGAGTAATATCAAAAATACCTCTAGAGTCTCAATGTAATCCATTCTTCTCAGACAGATGCACGTAGCAGTCACATCTCTTCTCAGAGATAACTACCACCATTCGAACAAGTGTTTCAGTTCCACAGTTTTACAGTTTCATCATATTTCATTATTTAATAGAATATATTGTTCACTGGATATTTTTTTTATTCTTCATATCTCTATGTTTATTGTATTCAGTCTGTTAACCAGTTCGTTCCACTCCTAAATCTAGATCAGTAGTATCAAAGCAGTCTTCTCTTCATTTGTTTTTCTTCGTGCATGTCCCCGACAAGATCTGTGTACAAGAATTTGGGACTCAAACCAATCGAGACATTACAAGATTGGCCACACCGAGCCTAACAAAAACCCATGGGGGATTAAAATAAATATGATGGAGCAGGATATCCTATTAAAAGGTTGCTCAAGGAATCCCTCGCGTGAGAAAGGAACGAAATGATGGACAACTTCGCGCATATCCTTCGACCGCTACCCATAGGAGAAACATCTTCATGAAGCAGTGATGCAACCCCCTTCAAGGTACAGGTAAATTTTGATATTCCATTATTTGAAGGACTGATAGATGCAGATGTTGTAGATAAATGGTTGAATCTTCTCGAAGGATATTTTTTGGTCCACAATTTTTTCAATAGGAGAAAGATCACTTTTTCACTCCTCAAGGTCATTCCCCATGTTAAAGACTGGTGCGATACTTACTATGAGAAAAGGACTGTGGAGGAATCTACAATTTTTGTGGTGCCCCCTACATGGGATTCCTTCCAGGATGCCATTAAAGAAAAATACTACCCTGTTGGAAACTACGAGGACCAGTACACCAGATGGACCACCCTACGTCAAGAAAGGGACCAGACAGTACCATATTTCACCAATATTTTACATACCCTACACACCAAATTGGGTATCAAAGACTCTGAGCGTCATCTAGTGCTCAAATACCACAGTTGTTTCCATAGATACATTCAAACAAAAGTGGATTTCCTAGACATCTCCTTATTAGGCACGACTTATAAATACATTGTCAAGATCGAGCAGAAATTTAAGAAGAAACAATGAGAGTTGGGATCTACAAACCCCTCACAGCCGAAGCAGGGAAAAGGAAGCCCCAACCCACACAACAAGGGACCAAGTTGAGATGGCCACCCTTAGGACATCCAGTCCAATATGCAACATAAGAAGGGCAATGAGAAGATGAATAAGAACACAAGAAAATGGTGTGAGTACCATAAAATTCCTTGGCACAACACCGAAGAATGTCGCTCCAAGTAGTCCATCGTGGTTGAGTTGAATTCTTTCGAGTTAGAGGTCGATTCTGATTCCGAGTCAAATACTGAAGGAGTAAAGCAGATTATCGATGTTGAACCCAGTGCCACTGTCACTACCACCAAAGTTCGGCCAAGCGAACTAGAAGAACCAGAGGAAGGGGATCACCTCTTTCACTCGCAGGTGTGGGTCAAGGGGGCTCTGATTCATTTCATTTTCAATGTTGGTAGCCAGAAGAACTTGATTTTAGTAAAGGTTGTCAAGCGGCTGGACCTGGCAATGACACCGCACCCACATCATATACCATCGGTTGGCTTCACCAAGGAAGAGATCTTCGTGTCAGCCAACAATGTCGTCTGCCCTATGACATCAAGCCTTTCAAAGATGAGGTATTGTGTGATATTTCTCCCCTTGAAGTTTGTGAGGTTCTTTTAGGAAAACCATATTTGTGGAAGCATCATTTTTTGTATGAGTCTAGACCCTGCAATGCTATTGTTGTATCCTTTTAGTCACCTAAATGAGAAAAAGAAGGACACTTACAAGTCTAGTTGGGTTAGCTATAAAAGACAACAATGAATGCAAGAGTTAGAAACATCAGGCATAAGAAATAAACAAACAACTAAACTAAAAACAATAAAGGAAACTAAACTAGAGTGCATAAGGATATTAGAATAAAAAATAAACACCATTCATGCCACCAATGGATAGATTGTATTAGTGGGAAAACACCAAAGAGAAAGGGAGTCTTATGGGTCTCCTCTTCCTCCAAGGGAGGGCTCTTGAACCACCAAAGATTGAGCTCTTCTTAAAAATAGAAAACTAGAAGGAAATGGTGAAGAAATCCAAAGCTCATTCACTAAAGAGGTGATGTGAATAGCTCAATGAAATGATGCTTGTATGATATAATGAGGAAATATGTTCCTCCAAGAGAATATAGGAAGCATAACAATACAAATGAATTCTTGGAAATATAGTGAACCCATGGCCTCTTTTTATAGCAAAGCTTTGAGGCATTATTCAACCAGTCTTTAGTGTGAACAAGGGGCTCTTTATGGCACCCTTAGGTCTTTGACCAGCCCTCCACTCGGATTCAGCTCAGATTTGGGTGTCAAATCGACTTGGGAGATAAACCGAAAGTGGGTGGAAGTCCAACCAAAATCATAAATGTGTCGTTCTAAGTCAGGCATGGATTTTTGCGTCCACAGTCGCGCATCGGGCACATGTGTGCTTTTCCGGTGTTTTTCGACTGGTGCACGTGCATGCACTTTCTTTGTATTCTGAGCGCATGCTAATTTAATAACCATTTGTATAGTTTTGTGCCCTTTGGAAATGCATTTTTTGGGCCATGGATGAACTAATAGGTGTTTGGAGATGTTGGATTCCTATAACCATTTGTGGATGAAATTTCATTGATAACAACTATTATTACTTTGGGTAGGCAATTGTACAGGATCCTAGAGGTACAAGGTCATTTCACAAACCAAGAAGTTTGTATTCTTTTTAATCCATGCTCATAGTAAACAGAAGGTCGCCACCACATACGTGGCCTCTACACAACACCTCTCTTTGCAACAAAAGAAAGTGGACAGGATCGTGGAAGAATAAAAATACATCTTTGCCTCACCTACAGGAGTACCGACACACTGCCAAGTCAAGCATCCAATTGATATGAACCCCGACGTGCCTCTTCCTAACGGACCAGTCTATCGATGCTCTCTAATGGAGAATGATGAAATCAGGAACCATATCTAAGAGATTCTTTAAAAGGGGCACATCAAGCCCATATTCTTCCCTTGCGAAAGCCTGATTGTACTGGTGCAGAAGAAGGATGGCACTTGGTGAATCTGCATTGATTACATAGCCTTACACAATCACTATCAGGAACCGCTACCCGATTTCTAGGATTGATGACCTTTTTGAAAAACTCAAGGGGGAAAATTTATTCAACAAGATTGACCTATATTCTAGCTACCACTATGTTACCATCGAACCAACTGATGTATGAAAGACAACCTTCAATTCTAGAGAAGGTCTCTACGAGTGGATTGTCATTCCCTTTGGCTTAACAAAAGAACCAACCACTTTCATGAGGTTGATGGATGATGTATTGATACCCTTCACCAACTCCTTTGTGGTAGTATATTTGGATGACATCCTCATCTTCAACAGAACATGGGAGTATCACATGTGGCATATTCAATAGGTTTTGAGCACTTCGCAACATCACAAGCTTTATGCCAACTTGGAAAAATCCTCTTTATCATGAACAAGGTCCAATACTTGGGCTACATTATTGATGTGCATTAGGTACATGCTGATCCATATAAGATCGAAGTCATCCATGACTGGCCAACCCTGACCACATTGATCGAGCTTCAGATCTTTTTGGGACTAGCCAACTTCCACTGACGGTTCATGTTGGGATTCTCCCATATTGCATGGGCCCTCATCCAGGTGACCAAGGGCGGTGGCAGGGCCAAGTTTGTGTGTGGGAAGGAGAAACAAGGATCATTTGATGATCTAAAGCATATCTTGTGCTCAGATCCAGTACTTGCCTTGCCTGATCTACAACAACCATTCCAGATTGAGATTGATGCATCTGACTATGCTATGGGTGCAATTCTCACTCAACATGGACATCAAGTGGCATACCATAGTGAGACACTATCTGATACTGTCCAGAAATACTCCACCTATGACAAGGAAATGTATTCCATTGTAAAATCATGTCATCAATGGAAACATTACATTTTGGAGAAAGAGACGATCATACACATTGATCACAAGCCTCTGCAATTCATACAGACACAGGGGAGATTGCAGAACGACCACCATCAGAAGTGGTACACTTACCTCCAACAGTTCCATCTCAACATCAAGTATAAGATAGGTATCCCCAATCGTGTCGCTGATTGCCTTAGTCGGCCTCCTGTAGCTCCACTCACCACTATACTCCATTCGTGAGGACATGAAGCATCTGAGTGGCCCCAAGTTTATCAACAAGATCCAGACTTCGCCACCAAATATCAGCTCTTGGGTACAAGCACAATTGTCAATGATTTTCACATTTAGGATGAACTCTTATGCCACCTAGGCCATCTCTGTGTTCCTACAAGAAAGCTTTCAAAGATGAATTGGGAAGCCCACTATAGCTGGGTCGCAGGACATTTTGGCGTAGAGAAAATTGTCTTAGTTCTTCAGAAACATTTTTATTGGCCAAAACTTCGACAGGATGTCAAAAAATATATTATATCTTTCACTTCCTATGCCATTGGCAAGCCTGCCATCAAGAAGCAAGGATTATAAACCTCTCTTCCTATTTCCAGGAAGCCTTGGGAATCCATCTCAATGGACTACATGTCTAGTTTGTCATCCACCAATCAAGAAAATGATTGTCTGTTTGTGGTCATTGATCAGTTTTTGAAGATGGTCATCCTCACAGCCTGTAAGAAGAATGTCACAGCGACAGATACTGCTAATCTCTTATTCGAACGAGTGTGGGTACACTTTGGGATACCACAAACCATCATTTCCAACCAAGAAAATAGGTTCCTCAACACATTTTGGTTGATTCTATGGTCTGTGACATCCCCCAAAAATAAAATATTTCTTATTTTGTGTGCTGGAAATTTATTTCCGTTTTAGGCAAATTCGAATCTGGAAAATTTTTTCCATTTATGGAAATTCCAAATTTCAAATTTAATAATTGAATTTAATTATTGTGACTGTTGGGCAGAGATCTATTTGGACTCAACTAACTATTTGACTATGACACTTGTATTCCAACAGAACATTTATATTAACTGCAGGAGAACAAATGGAACAACCATGTTAAAAAATCGGCTGACCATGACTCCATGAGTGGGGAAAAAGTTGGAACTTCCTCTGGGATGATGATTACAAGTGGAAAATCAGATATTTGGCCACTGGCAGCCATTGGAAATTAGGGATTAAGAAAGAAGCGGAAATCCCCAAAAGAGGGAAAAGACCTGGGCAAAGAAAATAAATATATAGCATATCCAAGGAGGCAAGATGCTGCCAAGTATGATGGGGAAAGGATTTTTTTTAGTTCTCTTGTTGCTACGAACATTGCGGATTGAGTGTGAGGCAAGAGGAGTCTGTTGAAATGGAATTTCCTTACTGTTATGAGCACTGCTGAGTAAGTGTGAGGCAAGATAAAAACTACTGGAATTGAAGGACATTGCGGAGGAGGAGTTTCCAAGTTCGCCCTCATGGATTCATGGCCAGGATAGGGGGAGAATCGGGCAAGTGATTTTTGGTTTCCCTATTCTATGGTTGGGAGGAACATGGTTGTTCCCTTTGTCTTCCCACAAAACTGGTTCAGATATGTTGCTCTACTCCTTCTCTGTCTGAATGAATTTATATAAGGTGCAATGTATGTGTTAAATCTGAACTGAAATGATTCCATTTTCTGTTTGAATGATCGTATATATGATTGCAGTGTATTTGTTAAAACTAAATTGAAATTATGTCTTTTGATGTTATGTATCTATTGAATCTGAACTGGATTAAGTTACATTCTCTGTCTGTATGCCCCTTTTTGCATCTGGGGTATTGTATCTGAATAAATCAGATCTGTATGATTTCTTCCCACTTCTTGTTTGAATGTTTTTATCCGATGTCATGTATCTATTAAATCTGAACTGGAACAACTTCCATTCCTTGTTTGAATGATTTTTTTTCTTCTGATGCATTGTACTTGACTAAAACAAGGTTGTATCGGTCCCCATTTTTCTATTCGTTATGAGGAATATATGTGAATGAAATCTGTGTTTATATATATATATATATATATATATATATATATATATATATTCATAATATGTCTACTAGAATGGTTCTTGCATTTACTAGATTCACAGATCTAGCACTATTAACATGTAATACACCGATAAAAAATGGCTCTAAGTGAATACAATAGAGATTACCCTATACAGAAAAATGTTATCCTATTTTACCCCTTCTACAAAGTGTAAGTGTATAAATCTCTTTAGTTAGACCTTCGGAATCCTATTAGGTAAATGGATATTGAATCCTTCCACGCCTACTGCCTCACAGAACGAAAGTGAACGAATGGTTCTTGCATTTACTAGATGCATAGATCTAGCACTATTAACACTTTTGCCATTTATGGAAATTCCAAATTTCGAATTTAATAATTGTATTTAGTTATTGTGACTGTTGGGCAGAGATTTGTTTGGACTCAACTAACTATT
>ML823466.1:6238-18904 GCA_009831015.1 Picea engelmannii
ATTGGTTTCTACAAAATCAAAGGATTATGCCAAGAGTTTTAAAATTAACATATGGAAAATCTTGACTATTGTTATAACCCTAAATTGCACCACACATGCTTACCTGGAATCAGGCCAACTCATATCCCTTCTTTGCCAAAACTATGTTGAACAACTCTTTGAAAATCCTCTTGTGTCAAGGCCCATGCGCCCTAACCCATTACTGCACGGGTGTGCACGCTGGCTGACTCATAACAACCCGTGTGTACCTAACAAAGCATGAAAAAAGGAAAGTTGCCGATGGAAAAAAAATCTATGGGTCAGTTAACTGAAACTACCGGCCATGCATGGTCGAGGGTTCGTCCAAAACCCTAGCTCCTTCTAACCTATAAAAGAAGGGGTAGGGGTACCATTTGGAGGAGGAAAAAATATAGCGAAGAAACTCTGCCCATTTACGTAATCGATTGTCCCAACCCTTTAGCCTTTCCCCATGCCAAAGGAGATTTAACACAAAGCAGTTGAAGGACAGAAGAAGAGGAGCCCAGGATCAGGTTCAAGGAGCGGTGACTGGTCTCATCTTTTGTAAGTTGATTCACTTTCAATAATAAAAAGAATGTTTTTCCCATCCCAATGCATGAATTGTCTATGGTTTGATTAATTTATGCTTGATTTCTAACCCTTGAGTATAGAAGTAGCATGCATGCATAGTTGTTGTTTGTCTTGAGTGCAAGTCATCTGTGGAAGGAGAAATACAAGCAAGTAATCAAAGCGCAACGGAGGATCTACATCGAATGTCTGTAATAAGGTTGGTGGTCCTTTTCCATGCATTTAAATTTTACTGTGAAAAAGGTGTTTAAATATTGGGTTGTAGGTAAAAAAGTAGTTTCTATTTGGTCAAAATCTGCATGCAAGTCTGACCCTAGTTTGCTAGTCCGTAGGGTGTTTTTCCCAACAACAGAATTGGTGACCATACTGGGGAGAATACTCTTTAGGGTTCCTGGATTTATTTAAGTTTTTGGGTAGTTTAAAGATTAGGTTTTCTGTTTTTCTTTGCCTTCTGTAAGGTCTAAGCTAGAAGGGAGTCTGGTTTTCCATACCAACTTTCCCTGACTTTTGCTTGACTGTAGTTTTCGGGACACACAGAGGTACACGCGGCCTGCAGCAGGCCTGCACGCATGTACCCGCACCCTATCCTATGACAGCCTGCGTGTGAACGCTAGTTGTAGAGATAGAAGTAGCGTGTAGGAGTTCAGAGAACCTTAGAGGCAGTCCTCCTCTTCCCTGTCAGAATTACACATTCTCAGGGGGTTTTCTGGAATCATGTCCGAGTCTTGCTGGTTCACAGTCCTATCTCAGATTTCTTTTTTCGCCTTATTATTCCTTGCATTATTTGTCTTTTCTGTTAGAAAGAGCATCCAAGCCTTCAAGGGACCCTAGTTATCAATACCAGAGGCCTCTTCCTGGTCTGGACTGCCTGTTTTCATTTTTTTCCCTTAGAATTTAGATATACACGCGGCATGTACAAGGTCAGCTCGCGTGTACACGCTTTCTGTCTCTGTTCAAACTACTTTTTGCTACAGTAGCATGCATGTACATTCTACTTTTTGCTCAGGATGGGGCAGTCATCCCCTCCTTTGATAAGAAGTATTCCTCTCAGGTGTTTGAATCTAGGTTTGAACAGTCAGTAGGTTAGGATTCATCTTACCCTTAGCCTGCTTTTTCTCAGTTAATAGTTGACAAAAAAATATAAAAAAAAATAAAATTGTTTTATGGTTTTTCATTTATTTTTGCTTTCATCTTTACACATCATCAGTTTCACCCTCATACCCCTTGACGTAAGATAAATCCATAAAAGCAACGCTAATTTTAAAATCTACTAGACTTTTATGTTTGTAGGGTTCACAAACTAGTTCAGGACTAAGGCCTTGGATTAGGTTGGAGAGGAAACTCTTCAAGACCATTCAAAACCAAACATTAGAGTCTGAGATAGGGAGTGTCTAAGTCCAGTTTCATGGAAGTTATCAGGGACCCCCCTCTAACACAGGGGATAAACACGAGGTCACGTGCGGAAAGGTAGCGGAGATAACCCCTCCAAAGTCAGACCAATCGTAGTGGAGAACACATATAGAGGGATTGTTTTGGGATTCTGTCATTTGCATTTGCCACAGGGCTTCGTGGGTCTCGAATCCGTTCAAGGTCCTTAGTTGTCTTCTGGACCATTTTCTCTCGATACCCTTGACAGGTTTCAGGCTTGATACCCTGCTCATTGTGGTCTACCCGACTTTCGACTGTACCCGCTTGGTGACTGTTCGCGTGCTGGCAACCTAGATGCCAATCTTTTTAGGGACATACACAGGTGATTGCAGGGGTATACCGTGGTACCTAGGACAGACATCGGGCCACACTTTACAGAGTATACCCAGAGGGTGCTTCCGTGTTCGAGTTTCACTTGCACCGGTAAGTTTCTCTAGTGTTATTTGTTGTAACTGTTCTTCCAAATAGTTTAGTGATTGCTTGTCTTATCTCTTAGTGGCTTCTTTTTTAGTGTGTGTTACTTTTGAACGTTTAGAATACCTTAGTGTGTCTTGGATCTTCTCACACTTTGGAGGATCCCAAGCTCCTCCGGTCATGAAGGCTTCTTGGCCTACCTCCAGTTACACTGGAGCCACCCCCGCCACCATTAAGGCGGAAGCTAGACCAACAAGGGTCTTTTGAAGCAACCGGGTTACAAACCTTTGTGCCCGAACAACTCCCGGAGGAATCAACCTTTTTGAACCTTGAGGAAGCCGCTCTTGGCTCAATTAAAACCCCAACCACTGATATCTTGGCACCGTTTATTGTACCAATCCAATTTCACGAACGCCAGACAGTGCCTCACACAGCTATGGAAACAAATGTTGTTACTTCTTCTGGGAATTCTTCAATTCCCACCACAGTTGCTACCACAGAAGAGTCATATCCTAACCTACCATCATCGGTCCAAGCCACCATGGTCTCGGTTGCAACTATGTCGCACAATGGACCGAACCCGTCTATGGCAGCGGCCACAACCCCCTTCACACCTAGTGCGACAGGCCCTCAGTTCTCATACAGTATGCCTAGTTCGGGTACAAGTCCTGCACTAACCTAATCCACTTTACAGGCTTTGGGTCTGGGGGTAGGGATCTCTAATGCTCCTCTGAAAGGTCACCTTGGGGGCACTCCTGTCCCATTTAACGCTTTTCCTTATGCAGGAGGTCATATTCCTCCTTTGTCCCCTTCGCTTGGTGGTCCGCATCAGCAGTCTGTCGGGCAGCCTACACACACTAGTTTATTTGGAGCAGGGAGTCAAGGAACACCTACGCAAAGTATGTCGGTAGGTTTGACACTGTTTTCTTGGAACGGGACATTTTGTAACAACACATTCTCATCAACCACTTTTCCATCTGGGGGAAGCCCCATTTTTGGAAAATCTACTCCTGTGCAGGGTACTATTCCTGCATAGGGGGCACACATTGCATGACCTTGGAACTCAGGACAAGGATCCGTTCCCTCTTCTGGAATGTCGTTCTAGGGTAATTCTTTCCACAATAAATGGAACCCTGGACAGACTACTATGCCTCTCCCATCAGGACAGGCATGGGGTAATCCTTCCCAAAGTCCTTCGAACACGATGCATGCCCAACACTCTATGTCCTTTATGGGAAACAAGTCGATGATGTCTCTACAGATGCAAAATCCTTATGCTAGTCAGGGCCATGGTTTCTACCAGAATCCAAGCCAGCAACCAAACTTTTCCTGGCAACCTGGTGCCAGTCAAACTCCAGGACCCTTTTCCCAGGTTATCAGTAGCAACTCAAACTACCATTCCTAGCGACTTTACACTTGCCAGATTTGACAAGGTTGTTAAACGATCATATTTGTCATGATCCACGTTGGCCTCCTATGCCAACGAAGTTGCCTTCGGACATTCCAAAGTTCAAGGCCAAGCCTAATGAAGACCCAGGTGATCATGTGACTACCTTCCATCTTTGGTGTTCATCTAACTCATTGAAATATGACTCTGTACAGTTGTGATTGTTTCAACGTACTCTTATCGAGAGTGCCGCAAAATGGTACATTGAGCTCGATCGCTCAAGATACTCTTCTTTTGGTGAACTGGCGATGGCCTTCCTTAACCATTTCTAGTTACATGTGAGATAGGACGCTGGCACAGAGCTGCTCGCCAATTTCGAACAGACAACAGCGGACCATATCTCTGATCATATCCGAGAATGGAGATGCCGAAAGAGTCTAATCAAAGTACCAGTCCCACCAGCATTCCTGCTTGAGTGATTCCTTAAGTCTTTGGTCCCACAGTTATCCAAAGACGTCGTGACTTTCGGAGTTTTCTCCGAAGAAGATGTCATCATGAGGGCTCAACAGTTTGAGCTCATCTATTCTCAGTTTGGTTTATTATACAACATCTTGCCAGATGCACCACATTCGATACCGGATAAAACTAGACAGAGAGTTGGACCACATGCCGATGGTATTGTTGGTTCATCACAAACCAAGCCCGCTGAGCAATTGACAAAACAATTGCAACAGTTATCCATACAACACACAGCGGCCAGCCAAACCACTGCTTTGGATGCTCCCCCTACCCAAACGTCGGAAGTACACTCCATGCAGTCGACTAACCCAAAGGCCACCCAGTAGCCTGAAGGGAAGAAAAAACAATGAAAGAAGGGTAAGGGGGATAAAAAAACCACTGATAATGTTGGCGGGGACAACACGGAAAAATGGAAGGCGAGGTATCCATGCAACTTGTGCATGGAAGACCACCCGACCCATCTTTGTCCTCGACTTGTAGAGGCTCAAAAGTTTGTCACACAGCAACAGCAGGCAGTGTTGACTAATCCCTTTCAACATGGACAAAATCTAACTCAAGCCTCTACAAGCATAGAAGGGGGTAGCCAAGAAACCGGCCCACCTCCAAACAATCCCTCATCCACGAACGTATATATGGTTAGGGGTGATGCTTTCATATCAACTAGAGCGCACGACTATAGTAAACCAAGCGCTTCTGATAAGGGTAAAGAAGTTGATCTCCCATATCTTCCTCTACAGATTGAGAAGACGTTGGGAGAAACAATGACATGCATTCCAAAGGGTGCATTTAAAAAAGCTTCTCACAACCCAAACGTAAGGGTCGCCCATAATTACTCTGTGGTGGAAGATTTATCACAAACCCCTTGTGCGATGTCTGCTTTGGAGTTCCTCCAAAGCTTCCCTGCTCAGAGGAAAGCCTTGTTAACCACTTTGGGCTCTACTGAGACTTGTAATCCGGGCACCATCATGTTAGATACAATCGACTTAAAACCTCATATGCCTTACCACGTAGCATTTCAGATAGTAGTGGTTCAACCCACGAAAACTTTTACATGAAATATCTTCCGCACGGTGGTCGACGAGGGCGCCTCGACATGCGTTATGTCATTATCATGTTGGAAGGCCATTGGCCAACCCTCTTTGTCTCCTTCACCTACTCTCCTCACTGCTTTGGACGGTCGTTCTGTCCGACCACATGGCATTGTTCCTTCTTTCCCTATGCAGTTAGCAGGGAAAACCGTGTGTGTCGAAGTAGAGGTAGTCGATGCTCCCCTCGACTATAATCTCTTGTTAGGATGGAGTTGGACTTATGCTATGCAAGTTGTAGTTGCTACAGTTTTCCGAGTCGTGTTGTTTCCACACGAGGGTCGGATAGTGACCATTGATCAACTATCTTTCTCCAGACCTGACCCAGCTTTGGGGGCATCCACGGTCCCGATGATTGATAATCCTCAACCAGGTGTCGTTAATGTAGGAGTTGGTTTGTGCCTGTCCTTGATGGGTACCTTTGATTACCCACCTCCTCATGATGATGTCAAATTTATATCGAATCACCATAAGGTTGAGATTTTTCAAGTTTTGTCGTTCCGCACGACTTAGTTTGAGGATCCTTGGATTCTTCCTTCCCCATCAGCCATGATGGATGAGACAGGGAACCCCGGCATGTCCATGCCCTTGTCAGCCACTAAGGCAGTGTACTCTTTAGTCCAGCAAGCTTCATCTAACCCTGATTCGACTCCTGCACAAGAGTTAGATCCACTTCTAGAGCCTATTTGGGCTCAGGGTTCTCTCGCTAATGTCGATTCGTTAGAATTAGTCTTGCCTTCTGACGAAGTATTAATCGAAGCAATGACTAGTCCAGACAAACCTTGGGAGGATATTCATCACAGATCATATTTTCTCCCAGAGTTAAGCCGAATCAAAGCAGGAGAATTCACCGTTACCATGATGGAAGATCAGCCATGTCCTACTAATCTCTTAGCTACGCAGGAAATTTACGCTGAGGGAAATATGGTGACTATCGCTGAAACTATACCCATCAACATCTCCTGAAACCCTGGTGTCATGGAGAATGTCTTCATCAGAGGGGATTTCTCCCCCGAAGAGATTCAAATTTACACGGATCTTTCAAAGAATTCCGCGATGTTTTTGCCTGGTCTTATGAGGAAATGCCAGGTATCGATCCAAAAATAGTTGAACATGAAATCACAATGTATCCCAATGCCAAGCATGTTCGACAAAAACTTCATCCAGTCAATCCTAAGAAAGCAGTAGCCATCAAGATTGAGGTTGAGAAATTCCTAAAGACAGGTTTTATTTATCCTATCCATTTGACTCAATGGGTGTCGAATCCTGTGTCGGTCAATAAAAAACAAGGCACGATTCGTGTATGTACCAATTTCCGTGATTTGAACAAGGCATGTCCCAAAGATAATTTTCCAACACCATTCATTGACCAGATCATTGATGAATGTGTCGGTTGTGAAGCCTTTTCGTTCATGGATGGTGTTGTAACAAATATTAAAAATTTGCTCTACTCATTGTTTTCATCCTAATGTGTTTAAGAATGATCATGGATCTTTCTCAGCTGGGAGTCTAGGCTACCATTTTCATCTATTTTAATTATTCATGTTTCTTCTACTATATGCTCGTTTCGAGTATCTGAGACATATTTGAGGCTTTGCAGTAATGGGGATCAGGTGTTTAATTTCTAACACAGCTTCATGGCCCCCATGTCTAGCTGTCATTGTTACACATTGTTGTGTTGGAGTAATTTCGGGAGACAACGCTATCTACAACACCCTCCATCAAAAGGCACAAGCTTGGAGAGAAAAAGAAAATATTGGCAAGCAATTCAATGAAGCTTTGAAATCAAATAAAGAGGAAATTAAGAGAAAACAGTCGAGCTTTGAGGAGGCTATTTTGGAGATTGAATTTGAAATGGAAGCAAGGCTGTTGAAATGACAAAGGATGGTTTGGAGGTTTCGTTCAATCGTTTGAAGATGCTTGCAAAGGAATAAATAAAGAAAATACATGAATTATGGTGAACGTAGATAGATGAGGTCCTTCGTCAGAAGAAAGAAGCTTGTAGAGAAAATGTAACAATTCTCACTCAATAAGATGCATTTTTGAGATTGGAAGGGGATGTCGTGAATCAAGTAGGCAAGATTTGAAGGTTGTCTTCTGGTTTGGCTTCTGCCTTATATTTATTCTGTCCATGTAATTCCCCCAAACAACATTGAAGAGTAAGATGGGAAATAGCACAGACGTGTAGTTTAACCAGCAGCCCTTTCCTGCTATATATTATTGCGGATTTAATTATTATCAGATACCTCCACGCTCTGATGCAACGGAAACAGGAATAGCATTGCCAGCAGCAGCAGTTGGTGAGAGCTGAACCCCTGGAATGTCAGAGGTTCCAGTCGCAACCTCCTCCTATTCAATTTGAAACCGCAACTGCTCGTGGTGCTTGAACCGACCATTCAACATATAATTTGATTGGTGATCATTATCAGTGTCTCCCCGCGTAGCATGTTATGAACTTGAGCGCTGGCATGGGTTTCATGTGTCGATGTTTGAAAGACTCGTACCCCAAATCATCCGGCTGAGCCCAGAAACGTTTCTCGTCGTCTGTTTCAAAGGTAGAATAAATGGCGTTGTTTTTGCAAGTAGAGTTGTCGAAGTGGACCGAGCAATATCATGGTCTGCACGGGCTGGCAAGCTGCAAGGAGAATCCATGATGGTGGCAATACGATGTTTCTCAGATGGTAGCAATTGCGGATTCTGTGTATGCTTGCGGTTGGAAAGAAGTTGTTGTTGTGTATATAGATGATAACTATGGGAGAAATGGAATTTCTACATTGGGGGACGCTCTGGCGAGTGTGAGAAATCAAGATACCGTGGCAGGATCCATCTATGCAATAATCGTGAGCAGTGTAATGGAAGAATGCATTCTTCTACGGGTTGTTGCACTTATACCATGGATGGTATTTACCAATTTTCTCGGACAGAGCAAGATGTATGGTTATGAAGGAGGATTGTCTGCCTTCATTGCAGCAGTCATCATTCTTGGACGAAAGGATGTCGAGCCGCCTTCAGAGTTTTCTATACCTGTGCCATCAACATATGATGAAAATTTTGAAGAGTTTTCCTAGAGACTTGGAATACACCAGCGATATTTCGTTTCAGATTGCTGCTGCCATCTTGAAGAAGCGAACGGCAGATCAAAAATTTGATCGGATGGAAAATATGAGATCAGGAGAAGAAGATAAATTTTCTGCCACGGTAATAGCAAAGAAATTAGCTTCCAGGCTATAACTTGAACTCTTCGATGCAGAGAAATCTGCAGGTTTCATTGTCCGAGCCTGAAATGGCCATCTCAATTTTCTAATTAACGATAATCTTGAAACGGATCATGAAACTAATTTAGCAGCAGCCGAAGAACGAGGAAAACTGGAATCAGTGATAGCAAAAGAGCTATGGAGTTCGATAACACAAGTGACGAGAATTCTCGATCTCGCAAAAAACACAGGCTGGAGATTTGGTTGAGAAAGCCAAAATTTTATCAGAAGGATTTTGAGTTATACAGAAAGTACGAAGTACATGTACATAAGGACGTTTTCGAAAATGTGACAGAGGAAGCTTATGATAAATCCCTGGTCAGAACTCCACTGTATTTCATTCCACCAGAAAAAGGAAATGACAGGGCTCTGCCTTGTGGCTTCGGTACATTTCACCAATAGTACTTGATTGATGGAAATTTGGTTATTGTTGGCGTGTCGGATATAATGCCCAGATGTGTGTCGAGCCATTACCTATTTTACGATCCAGACAATGCATTTTTATCGTTGGGCAAGTACGCAGCTATACAGGAAATAATGTTGGTACAGCTCATACAGAAGCGATACTGCCCTTCCATGAAGCACTATTATTTATTGGATTACATTCACCAGCTACGGCCGAAACACCCAATTCAAAGAGTATGCCAAGAACAGCATAGGCATAACCTTCTCATCCTACACTAATTACACTAATTCTAATTCCAGCGTGATGATAACTTTGCATTAAAGTTAAACCATACCAAAGCGATCATCTATAACTCCACTTGTCAAATGATTAGTAATAGTTCAAGGAGCTGGCAGACGCACCTGGCATTCGCAGAATTCCATGAAGACGAACTGTTTGATATTCCCGAAACACAAAGAGTTTTGTTTTCCTTTTTAAAAGACTGATGTATGTAACAAAAATGGGAGGCACGCGAGAGCAGCGCTGGGGAATAAACCTCTTGTGAAGAGGGGTTCATTGTAATGATGAGTTATTTTGTAAACCAGGAATGAAATAATACAGAAGATTTTTTACTTGCGACTATGAGATTCATCACGGTCGATTTCTTTCAATATGTTCTTCCTTATTTCAGTTGTGTTAAATTTGTTTGGAATTCATTTGATATGCTCCTTACTCACAGTTGATGTGTTTTCATTATCATAATAATATTTCTTCCTTATTCCGTCACGACTGTGTACAAGTTGTTTTCCTGTATCTTTGTTTCATTTTATCTTCCTAACTGATGTGCTTCGTTATACTTTAGTACGGCCACTAATATAGCGAATGAATTTCGATCTTATGTAATTTTTTACTGTCTTTCCTTTGCACCAGCTATCTACGGGTGTAAGACCAGTCTACATTTTCAGAATTCTGCATATATTCTCTGCTACATCGGCCTTTCCTTTCCTTTTCTGCTACC
The DNA here is from genome assembly GCA_009831015.1 of Picea engelmannii. Taxonomy (NCBI): domain Eukaryota; kingdom Viridiplantae; phylum Streptophyta; class Pinopsida; order Pinales; family Pinaceae; genus Picea; species Picea engelmannii. The sequence continues at coordinate 16,314 of ML823466.1, forward strand.
GCATCATGATTATCAAATCGTTGAAAGATAGACTTACTTTGCCTCACTTTCTGTAAGTTAAATGATCTCTGCTATTGTCTCCTTTCTTCAGTTTTCACTTGACTCCATGCCCAATGGACCATTTCCCTGGTTTAACCCCCAAACTCTAAGAATCCAAGACCATCATTTACCCATAAATATGCCCACCATTTCAAGTTTACTGAAGATCATTTTGTGACATTTTTCGAGAGATCCCTCTCGGGTTGGAGGAGGGCAGCTTCTAATCCAAAGTGGTTCGAGGTTGCCTCAGGATTGATTTGCTGCAACCCATTTTAGTTTCGAGTGTCAACAGATGGTTTTTTGGGATATAATCAAATCCAAATCAAACTTGAAGACCAACACAAAACGGCATTCATTTGTCCGTGGGGTACATTCGCATATCGTAAGATGCCTTTTGGCCTTAAAAATGCTAGAGCCACATTCCAGCGGGCCATGTCTTTTTCTTTTCATGACCTCAAACATATAGTTGAGGCCTATCTAGATGATTTAGCAGCATGCTCTCGCAAGCGAACAGATCATCCCACGCACCTTAGAATAATCTTTGAACGTTGTCGCTACTTCAGGATTCGCTTGAATCCAAACAAGTGCAGCTTCGACGTAATGTCAGGACGTTTTTTAGGTTTCATCATATCAACAACAAGAATCATGGTCAATCCTCTTAAGGTGGAGGCAATAATTCAATTGTCCCCCCCCCCACGCACAATCTTACAACTTCAGAGTTTACAAGGCAAGGCAAACTTCTTATGACGCTTCATCGCCAACTATGCTGAAATCACCAAGGGCTTTATGCGTTTACTAAAGAAAGACGTTCCTTTTTTCTGGGAAGAATCCACTCAACGCTCTTTCGACGCATTAAAAAAATCCCTCACAACCGCACCTCTGCTACGGCCACCTAACTATAACAAATATTTCTTATTATATCTGGCTGCCGCAGAGTCAACCATAGGCATGGTTTTAGTTCAGGAAGACGATTCATTTTCAGAATACGTGATCTATTACCTAAGCCGAGGCCTCGTAGGACCGGAACTCAATTATTCTCATATCGAAAAACTTGCATTGGCAGCGATTCATGTTGTTCAACGGTTCCGTCACTATGTTCTATTTCACAAGACCACCATCATTTTTGTTGTGAATCCATTCCAGTACATGTTGACACGACGAGTTATAGGCGAAAAAATTAGTAGATGGATAGTCATCCTCCAAGAATTTGACTTAGACTTTGTTTCAGCAAAGTCCAAGAAGTCATTGGTCTTCGCAGAGCTTATTTCGGAACTTTTGGTTGAGTCAGGTGACGTTGTGCCTAAGGAATCGCATATCCGAGGGGATATGTTTTTTATTGCATCTTCAGACCCCTGGTACGGTGATATACTTATCTATCTCCAGACTTTGAAGTGCCCCACCTCTGCTTCTCGTGACGAGCGTCGGCGGATATGCCATCAGGCTAAGAATTATCTCATACTCGATGATACGTTGTATCGGAGAGGTGTAGACTACATCTTGTGTCGATGTCTCACTCATGAGGAGGCCATCATAGTGCTCAACGATTGCCATACTGGAGCTTGTGGTGGTCATTTATCTGGGTTGGCAACAGCCCAAAATATTCTACGAGCAAGTTACTTCTGGCCAACACTTATCAAAGATTGTATCGAATCATTCAAAAAGTGCCATCCGTGCCAAATATTCTCTCGGAAGATGAGGGCACATCCCGCTCCTATGTTTCCTGTCATCATAGTTGGTCCCTTCACTAAGTGGGGGATTGATTACACTACATGCAACCCCCCGTCAGCAAGGGGGCACCGCTATATCATCGTAGTTTTCGACTACTTTACTAAGTGGGTCGAAGTTATGCCAATGTTTAAAGATGATGGAGAGACTGCAACTCTCTTCTTATTCAACCAGATCATAGCAAGGTTCGGCGTCCCGAGACATATTGTCACTGACCATGGAATTCACTTTCAGAACCAAATGATGACTGAATTAACATCAAAGCTTGGGTTACGACAGGAGCATTCATCACCTTACTACCCCCAAGCCAATGGGCAGGTGGAAGCTATAAACAAAACTCTTAAGACTATTCTACAGCGAACTATCAACTCAGCCAAGTCAAATTGGCATTTGATGTTATACTCGACATTATGGCCTTATCGAACATCTGTTAAGACTGCAACCGGTTTCTCACCTTTTCAACTCATTTACGGGTTGGAGGCAGTCTTGCCCATCGAATGTCAGATCCCATCTCTGAAATTGGCAGTACAGTTATTGCTAGACACTTCTCCACTTGAGGAACGGTTAGTACACCTTGAGCAGCTCAATGAGCAGCGTCGCGATGCGGCCCTGGCCAACGAGGCTCACAAACATAAGGTCAAGTGTCAATATGATAGGTCTGTTTGTCCTTATATTTTCTCTGAAGGTGACCTTGTCCTGGTCTATGACCAAGACAAGGACCCCCTGGGGGCAGGAAAGTTTAAACCCATGTGGTTCGGACCCTTCATTATAAAAGAGGTATTAAAAAAGGGCGCTTATCGTTTGGTTGATTTTGAAGGGAATGCTTT
>ML823466.1:35001-69678 GCA_009831015.1 Picea engelmannii
CAATCTGCATCTGTGTAGGCAATAAGTGATAGATCATTTCCTTTTGGATACCATAATCCAAACTCTTTTGTTCCTTTGAGATATCTGAAAATCATCTTCACTGCTAACACATGTGACTCCTTTGGTGCTGCTTGAAATCGTGCCACCTATCCAAATGCCTACATTACATATGGTCTGGATGTTGTCACATATAGTAGCCTACCAATCATTGACTTGTATTGCCTATGATCTGTAGACTTCGAATCATCATCATTTATATACTTGCAACTAGTTTTCATGGGAGTGATAACTGGTTTGCAATCTTCCATTCTTAACCTCTTAAGCATTTCTTTGATATATTTGGTTTGAGAAATAAAGATTCCTTGGTTGTTTTGACGTATCTAAAGTCCCAAAAAGAAGGATAGTTATACAAGTAACCACATTTCAAATTCATTCTTCATATCTTTTGCAAATTTTTGGCTTAACCTGTCATCATCACTACCAAAAATAATATCATCAACATAAACTTCAATTAATAAAATATTACCTTCACTTACCTTGATGTAGAGGTTGTTGCCTGCACTTCATTTTTTGAACCCTATCTGTTGCATATACTTATCCATTCTAGAGTACCATGCTCTAGGAGCCTGTTTTAGACCATACAAGGCCTTATTTAATGTACACACATAATATGTGTTCTATGACAATTGAAATCCTTCTAGTTGTTCAATGTAGACTTCTTCTTCAAGTTCCCCATTCAGAAAAGATAATTTTACATCCATCTGATATACTTTAATATTTTTGGAGCATGCATAGGCTAAAAGCAATCGGATTGCTTCCATTCTGGCAACTGGGGAAAATGTTTCTTCAAATTCGATTCCTTCAATCTATGCATATCCTTTACATACCAATCTAGCTTTGTTCCTTGTAACTTGCCCATCTTCATTTAATTTATTCTTGAAAACCCATTTTGTGTCAATCACATTCTTATTCTTTGGTCTTGGAACTAGTTTCCAAGTGTCATTTTTCTCTATTTGATCCAATTCTTCATTCATGGCCTTATTCCAAAATTCATCATTGTTGGCTTCTTCAAAACAGTTTCGTTCAATTGTAGATAAGAGTGCTAGGTGTGTTTGTTCTGGTGAATAGATTTTTCTTCTAGTCTCAACTCATGCATCTGTGTTTCCAATAATCTGATCTGAAGGATGATTCTTTTGTACTTATTTTCTAGGTGTCTTTGGAGATACTTGTTGAACTTGCTCTTTTGTTTCTGTCAAACTCTCTTCATCTTCCTCTTCTACTTCATCTTCTGTTTCTTCTTCTTTGAAAAGTTGTTCCATTGATTTGTTTTCTTCTTCCTTTAATTTTGGTCTGCATGTTTCATCAATTGTTACGTTGATGCTTTCCACAACTTTGTTCAATCTTAGATTGTAACACTTGTATGCTTTCCTTGTACATGAGTAACCAACAATTACTCATTTTTCCACACGAGAATCAAACTTTCCCATTCTGCCGCCTTCTCTTTTTATGTAGCATTTTCTTCCAAAAACTCTGAAGTGCTTCACATTTGTTGGTCTTCATTTCCATAGCTCGCAGGGAGTTTTATCAGTGTTTTTTCTGAGCATTAATTTGTTTTGAATGTGAAATGTTGTATGCATTGCCTATGTCCAAAATATATCTATCAATTTTGAATCCATTAGCATTGTTTGAGCCATTTCCTGTACTGTCCTATTCTTTCTTTCAACAACTCCATTCTGTTGAGGTGTCCTAGCAACGAAGAATTGTCTTTTTATTCCATGACTGCTGCAGTAGTCCATAAATTCCTTTGAAGTGAACTCTCCTCCATCATCAGATCTCAAACATTTAATTCTTGAATCCATCTCATTTTCAACCATTTCCTTGTAGATCTTGAAGTTTTCAAAAGCTTATGACTTGTTCTTGAGAAAACAAACTACAGTCATTCTTGTATAATAATCAACTAATAACATAAAATATATCTCACCTTTTAAGCCCTTTGTTGTAGTTGGTCCAACTAGATCAGTATGCACAATTTCTAGTGGTCTTGTTGTTGAATATTCATTTGATTTGAACTCGGTCTTTGTTTGCTTTCCTTGTTGACAATCCTTGCATAAAGTGTTGGTTGGTTTCGTGATCTGGGGCATTTCTCTGACTGCTTCTTTTTTGCTGACTTTGACAAGGTTATCAAAATGCATGTGACCCATTCTTCTGTACCATATCCAAATTTCATCTTCCTTTCCTAGACAACACTTTTCATTTCCAATTTCACTTAACACATATATGTTGTTTGAAGTTCTTGTAGTTGTACCGATCAATTTCCCTGAACCTTCTCTTCTTATCTCACACTTTTGTGAATCAAAAGTAACTTTATGACCTTGGTCACACATTTGACTCACACTTAGAAGATTATGCTTCATATCTTCTACCAGTAGAACATTTTGTGCCTTTTTATTCTTGTTCCCAATTCGGACTGTGCCTTCTCCAATGATTTTGGCTGAATTATCATTTCCAAAGGAGACTGATCCATTTATTTCCTTTCACAATGTAAGAAACGTGTCTCTATCACCTGTCATATGTTTTGAACATCCATTGTCAACATACAAACCATGTTTATTCTGCTTAGCTTGTAGAGCGACTGTGCATTCTTCATTTCTATATTGATCTTGCTTTCTTATCAATGTCATTTTCTGAGGTTCTTGTCTGTGACAGTTGTTATTCTGTTGAGGTTCTTTAGGAGGGACTATCATTCTGCAATTTTTGGCCACGTGTCCAAAATTGTTACATTTTTATCATTCCACTTCAGTGCTTAAAGATTCAAACCTGTTGTAACTTCTTCTTTGTGTTTCACTAGGTCTTCTTCAATAACCCCTTTGTGTATGATTCTCAAAGTTTTTATTGTTCCTGTTGTTAGCTCTGAAATTCACATCTTTATGTCCAAAATTATTACATGGATAACATAAACCAAAAAATATAGTTCGATACCTGGGAGTTGAAGATCTTCTAAAAGGAGGTGCTCTAATGAATCCTTCTTCTTCTTGAGGCCTATTTGTCTGTTGTTGATTATGAAATCTGAATCTTCTCAATGGAGGAGTGTCCCTGTAATATTCATTGTATATCTTCCTATCCCCTTTGATTGTTTTTGCATAGTTTTTTGGATTTGTTTCTTGCTCTGTTGTTTTGGAGCTTGATCCATTTTCTGTCTGATTGTATCCAAGTCCATAATTGTCAAGATGAGATTTTTTACTGTTGATAATGTCATTCAGAACTTTTGAGCTATTCTGCATATTTTTCTTTTAAATATCCTTTCTTAGTGTAACAATCTCTGCTTCCAAGTTTCCAATGATCTTGTCCTTTTCTTCTAGTTGTTCTTTGAGTGCTTATTCAATTCTTTTATCTTCTTCTATTTGAACCTTCAATTTTGTGATCATTTGTTCTAGTTCTCGAATGTCCTTTTTCTTGTCTAGTTCTGCTTGTAATTTCTTGTTTTTCTTCTTTTCTCTTTTGATAACTTCTATGGCACACATTAATTCTTCTCGATAGTCAACTTTTGCCTCTTCAATTTCTTCTTTGAATTATTCATATCCTTCTTTGGCTTCTTCATATTCTTCTTTAGAGTCTTCTTTGTCAGAGTCTTTTACTGCCATGAATAGAACTCTTCCTATCTTACTGTCATTGACTTCATCTTCATCTAATGATGAGTTGTCTTCTTTGGTGCAAAATATTTTCTTGAAAACTTTCTTTGTAGTTCTTTTTCCTTTATATGTGTGTTTGTCTTTTGAGTAACCTTCATCGTTTCTCTTTTTATTATGAGGACATTTGTTATCAAAGTGACCAATACCATCACAATTAAAACAAATTAAAGGAAGCTCACCTCTATACTACCATTGGTTCCCTTGTTCAGTCTTTTAACGAAGTTGGCCACTTCTTCATCATCTTTCGAGGCGTCACTGTTGTTGTTATATTCTTGTTGTTGTTTTTTATTTTTATTTTATATTTTGGATACTTTGAAGGTTGTTCTTTAACATCTGGATTTTCCTGTTCAGTTCTCATTTCATATGCTGTGAAGATTCCATGCAGTTCGTCTATGCTTATTGAGTTTAGATCTAATATTTCTTCTAGTGTTGATATCTTAGAGTTGAATATCATAGGAAGAGATCTTAGTACCTTTTGAACAATTATAGATTCTTTGATTTCTTCTCCCAATCATATGATTGCATTCACTGTTTCATCAATTCGTAAGAAGCAGGCTGCAATATTTTCATCTTCCTTCATTTTTAGTTGTTCGAACTGACCTCTGTAGGTTTGAAGCTTTACTGCTTCGACCTTTGTATCTCCTTCATAAATATTTCGAAGTTTGTCCCAAATGTATTTAGTGGATTTATAATGTGCAACTTTGGTGAATATCGTATCACTGAGACCATTCAAAAGTGCATTTTTGGCTTTGGAATTATTCTCACCAAGTTTCGCAACTTTGTCATTTGTTGGTCAAACTGTTGGTGCTATGTATCCATCTACAATTGATTGCCAAACTTGAAATTTGTGCCTGTATATATGTCTTCCTTCTTATGCTCCAAAAAGCATACTTTTGTCCATCAAACTGTGGTATTCCATTTTTGTACAAGTTGTTGCTCTCCATGATCTACCTTTCAATGGTTAAACTAATTTATGAAGGAACCTGCTCTAATACCAATTGTTGGATTACTCAGAGGGGGGGTGAATCAGTAAGAGAGAAATTTAATCATTTTTAACCATATAATCCAAGTGTTATATAAATGTAGCATTATCATCTAATAACTACAGAGTAAATAATCAATGAACAAATGAACAATCATACACATACACAGTACACTAGTGTTTTACGTGGAAACCCAAAGTGGGAGAAAACCACAGAATGTTGTTTCTTATATGTCTTGAAGAATTACATTCAATGGAAGAACCAACTTCCTTTGTTTTCCAACTGCAACCGGAAGGAGGCTCCAACCCCCTATTTTCTCAGGCTACAGCCTGAGGGAAGCTCCAACTCCCCAATTCTCTGGCTACAACCAGAAAGAGGCTACAACCCCCTATGTTCTCTGGATACAACCGGAAGGTGGCTACAACCACCTGTCCTTGCCCCGTCCAACTGCCCTGAAGAAGAAGTAGAATGATGGAACCACTATCACACTATCACTGTGAGATATACCACTGTAAACCTATACCAATAAACATAAACCATGCATCAACCTGTACCTCACCCTGTAATCAACACATGTCATAAATAAGTGCATCAACCATGCACCAACCCGTACCAAACAACCTTTAATCAAATTGTACCATAAACAAGTGCATCCAACCATGTACCAATTATGTACCAATCATGTGTCAACTACTCATCAATATGTACCAACATCATCAACTATACACCTCATGTATGTGTCAACTCATCAACTGCTTGTCTCAACCATGTACCCAACATGTACCTTAACCAAAAGCCCTCATCAATTTCATCATCCAAATATGATTTGTAACTCTATAATAGACCTGGTGTATATGATCACATACTTGCAATCCTTCATTAACTTTGACAACAAGAGACTAGAATCTTCATCAAACTTCTCACATGACTAGTTTTTGGATTAGTCAACAACCCTAACTTGAAATGACGATAACTTTGTACCTGTAATGAATAAAGATATTAAACGGATACACAATGTTCTTTAGTTTTTTTTATGCAATTCATCCAGGTTTCACTACTTGGAACCTCTAAGAAAATGAGTTATAGCAAAAATGGCATACCTTGCTGAATTCTGGATTATTCTAGAGAGAAACCTTGTAGAGTGTACCCCGCACAAAAAAAAATTGAATCGATCTGGAACCGTTACATAGCATACTACAGAATGTAATATAAACAATACATTTGGTATGACTAAATTTGGATCTGTTATAAAGAATTTATGACATTTTTACCCGAAACACTTGTTTTTAACTAGTTTCAGGACTAGCCACAAACCTTGTTTTCCACGGAGTGTAACTCCAAAAATAAAACGACCCACAAGCTGAATTTTTTACCACAAATACTTGGATATGTTTCCTCAATGGAATAGAAATTTCAAGGTCTGAATCATTCTATAAAAAAATTTATTATGAAAATGGTGAGATGAACCGATAAAAAATATAAAAAAAACCTTAGAAAGCATCATCAAAAGAATTTATCATTCCTTGAATTCCGGCCTTCTTTTCTTCACTTTCCTCAGAAATTTGGCTTAGATATCATTTGGTTACCTCAAACACCTATAGGTATTCAATATGTTCAAGTGTGATTTAAATGAGAGAGCCTTGCCTCTTATTTATACTTTCCAAGTAGCTTCCTTAAAAACATCTTCTAGGTCACTTTGCCCACTTTCCTTATTTTAGGGTTAACCCACTTCTAATTTCTCCATTAAATTTATTATTTAAATAATTGATTTTGTATTCACTTTGAATTATAGTGCACTCATCAATTCACTTTATTATTTACCTTTAAAAACTCTTAAACCACTTCAACTACTTTGACCTTTTGGGGCTTCTAGATGACATATGAGGGTCCTCCAACTTTGTAAATCCATAACTCTCAAACCGTGAGGAGTTATGTGACGTTCCACATACCACCAGAAATGGAATGAAATGTGTTATCCATATAGAATATTATTACCTAAAAATATATCAAAAATCATACCGTTATCCATCAAACAAACTTGGGTTCATTACCCAAACCTGGGTTCTCCAACTTCTCATGGCCATAACTCTCTAACCATGAGGAGTTATGTGACATTCCACATACCACCGGAAATGGTATGAAAAGCACTATCCATCTAGGATAGTTTCATTAAAAAATTCATCGGCGTTCATCTCATTATTCCACAAATAAGCATGGGTTCTCTAACCATAATTCTAGGATAACTCAATCAACAAAGCGTCTTCCCGAGAGTGCTTTCACCATAAGGGGACCACTTTGGAGTTCATCCATTTCTACTTATTATCAATCATGATAAGAAAATAATGAGTCATCTTTACATCAAACAATATTGGGTCCATTACCCAACCTTTGTGCTACGAGGATTTCTTCAAGGGTTGATATCAATGACAACCAACCTTAATCAACAATAAATTCTTTTGATGATTCTTTCTAAGGTATGTTATTTACAGGTCATTTCACCATTTTCGCAATAACATTTTTTCTAGAATAATTCAGACTGTAACATTGATATTCCATTGAGGAAACATATCCAAGTATCTGTGGTAAAAAATTCAGCTCGTGGGTCCTTGTATTTTTGGAGTTACACTACGTGGAACATAGGGTTTGTGGTTAGTCCTAAAATTAGTCTAAAACAGGTGTTTCGGGTAAAAATATCATAATTTCTTCATAACAGATACAAATTCAATATGACAAAATGTGTTGGTTAGAGTATAGTCTTTAGTATATTTTTTAACAATTTCATATCGATTCAACAAATATTTTGTGTGGGGCACGCTCTACAAGGTCGCTCTCTAGAATAAGCCAGAATTCAGCAAGGTATGTTGTTTTTTCTATAACTCCTTTTCTGAGAGGTTCCAAGTAGTGACACCTGGAGGAATTTCATAAAACACATTGGAGAACATTGTGTATCAGTTTCATAACTTTATTCATTACATGTACATAGTTATGATTATTTCAAGTTAAGGTTGTTGACCAATCCAAAACTAGTCATGTGAGACTAAAGAAAAGTTTGATTAAAATGCTAGTCTCTTGTTGTTAAAGTTAATGAAGGTTTGCAGGTATGTGATCATATAAACTAGGTCTATTACAGAGTTACAAATCATATTTGGATGATTAAATTGATGAGGGATTTTGGTTAAGGTACATGTTGGGTACATGGTTGAGACAAGTAGTTGATGAGTTGGCACATACATGAGATGTATAGTCGATGATGTTGGTACATCTTGATGAGTAGTTGATACATGATTGGTACATACTTGGTACATGGTTGGAGGCACTTTTTAGTAGTATTGTTGACACATGGTTTATGTATGATGTAGCATACTTGTATTATTAGAAGCACATATTGATCTTGGTGATGATTATGAGTTGTTGTGTTATGCTTGGTTGATGCACATTTTTGAGAGTTGTCTTGGTGAGTAGATATGATTTGGTTGATAATATTTATGACACAGGTTGTTGTGATAGGTTGTTGGACAAGTTGTTGTGACAGGTTATTTGTACAGGTCTATTGCATGGTTGATGCACTTGTTCATGGTACAGGTTGGTGCATGGTTGATGCACTTGTTTATGGCACAAGTTGATTACATGTTGTTTGGTATAGGTTGGTTCATGGTTGATGCACTTGTTTATGGTACAGGTTGAGGTACAGTGTTATGCATGGTTGATGTATGGTTCAGGTTATTGGTACAGGTTATTTGGTGTAGGTTGATTGGTATAGGTTTACATCAATATATCTCACAGTGATAGTGTGACAGTGGTTCTATCATTCTACTTATACATCAGGGAGGTTGGACAGGGAAAGGACAGGTGGTTGTAGCCAGAGAACATAGGGGGTTGTAGCCTCCTTCTGGTTGTATCTAGAGAATTGGGGAGTTGGAGCTTCCCTCAGGTTGTAGCTTGAGAAACTAGGGGTTGGAGCCTCCTTCCAGTTGCCGCTAGAAAACAAAGGAAGTTGGTTCTTCCAATGAATGTAATTCTTCAAGACATATAAGAAAAAACATTTTGTGCTTTTCTCACGATTTGGGTTTCCACGTAAAACACCGGTGTATTGTGTATGTGTATGATTGTTCATTTGTTCATTGCTTATTTACTCTGCAGATATTGGATGATAATGATACATTGATATAACACTTTGATTATATGGTTAAAAAGGATTAAATTTCTCTAATATTGATTCACCCCCCTCTCAGTAATTCAACAATTGGTATCAGAGCCGATTCCTTCAGGAAACAGTTTAACCACTGGAAGGAGATCATGGGTTATTTTGAGAATGGATTACCAATGTTTAATGGTCATAATGGTTTTAAGTATGAGATGCAGAGCATAAGGACGAAAGTATTTTTACAAGCACAAGGATATTATATTTGGTTATCAATTGTTACAGGATATGATAGTTCAAAAAGGGAAATGACTGCAACCAAGAAGGAATTGAAGAAGAATAACAAAATAGCAATGGATTTCATCTGGGAAGGATTACATAATCTAGTAAGAGAAAAGGTTGGCAAATGTTCATCAGCAAAAGAACTTTGGGATAAGTTACATGACATATATTCTTCACCCATCGCAGATTCAGAAAATGCCAAAGAAGATGTAGATACACTTTATTGTTGGATTATTGAGAGGGGGGGTGAATCAGTAATAGAGAAATTTAATCATTTTTAACCATATAATCCAAGTGTTATATCAATTTATCATTATCATCCAATAACTGCAAAGTAAATAAGCAATGAACAAATGAACAATGATACACATACACAGTACACCAGTGTTTTAAGTGGAAACCCAAAGCGGGAGAAAACCACAGAATTATTTTTCTTATATGTCTTGAAGAATTACATTCATTGGAAGCACCAACTTCCTTTCTAATCTAGCTGTAACTGGAAGGAGTCTCCAACCCCCTAGTTTCTCAGGCTACAACCTGAGGGAAGATCCAACTCCCCAATTCTCTGGCTATAACCAGAAGGAGGCTACAACCCCCTATGTTCTCTAGCTACAACCGGAAGGTGGCTACAACCACCTCTTTACCCCATCCAACCTCCCTGGCGTATAAGTAGAATGATGGAACCACTGTCACACTATCACTCTGAGATATACTGTTGTAAACATGTACCAATCAACCTGCACAAATAACATGTACCAATAACCTAAACCATGCATCAATCATGCATCAACCTATACCATAAACAAGTGCATCAACCATGCACCAACCTATACCAAACAACCTGTAATCAACGTGTGCCATAAACAAGTGCATCAACCATGCACCAACCTGTACCATGAACAAGTGCATCAACCATGCAAATAACCTATCACAACAACTTTTCCAAACAACCTATCACAACAACCTGTCTCATCAATCTTATCAACCAAATCAGGTCTACTCACCAAGATCAATCACCAAGACAACTCTCAAAGATGTGCATCAACCAAGCATAACACAACAACTCATAATCATCACCAAGGTCAATATGTGCTTCTAATAATACAAGTATGCTACATCATCCATAAACGATGTGTCAACAATAATACTAACAAGTATTTCCTCCAACCATGTACCAAGTATGTACGAATCATGTATCAACTACTCATCAACTATGACTCATCAATATGTACCAACATCATCAAATATACACCTCATGTATGTGCCAACTCATCAACTACTTGTCTCAACCATGTACCCAACATGTACCTTAACCAAAGGCCCCCATCAATTTCATCATCCAAATATGATTTGTAACTCTGTAATAGACTTGGTGTATATGATCACATACCTGAAAACCTTCCTTAACTTTAACAACAAGAGACTATCATTTTCATCAAATTTTTCTTTAGTCTCACATGACTAGTTTTGGATTGGCCAACAACCCAAACTTGAAATAATCACAACCATGTACCTGTAATGAATAAAGATTTGAAACGAATAAACAATGTTCTTCAGTTTGTTTTATTCAATTTCTCCAGGTCTCACTACTTGGAGCCTCTCAAAAAATGAGTTATAGCAAAAACAACATACCTTGTTGAATTATGGCTTATTCTAGAGAGTGACCTTGTAGAGCATGCCCCGCACAGAATATTTGTTGAATTGATCTAAAATTGTTACACCAAATAATACCGACTGTACTCTAACCAACACATTTGGTCGTACTGAATTTGGATCTGTTATGAAAAATTTATGATGTTTTTACCCGAAACGCCTATTTTTTAGTAGTTTCGGGACTAGCCACAAACCCTATGTTCTACGGAGTGTAACTCCAAAAATAAAATGACCAACAAGATGATTTTTTTACCACAGATAATTGGATATGTTTCCTCAATGGAATAGCAATTTCACGGTCTGAATAATTCTAGAAAAAAAAATTATTTTGAAAATGGTGAGATGACATGTAAATAACATACCTTTAAAAGCATCATCAAAAGAATTTATCCTCCCTTGAATTCCGGCCTTCTTTTCTTCACCTTCCCTCTGAAATTTGGCTTAGATATCCTTTGGTTACCTCATTCACCTATAGATATTCAATATTATCAATTGTGATGTAAAATGAGAGAGCCTTGCCTCTTATTTATACTCCCCAAGTAGCTTCCTTGAAAACATCTTTTAGGTCACTTTGCCCGCTTTCTTTATTTTAGGGTTAACCCACTTCTAATTTCTCCATTAAATTTATTATTCGAATAATTTATTTTGTATTCACTTTGAATTATAGTACACTCATCACTTCATTTTATTATTTACCTTCTAAAATCTCTTAAACCACTTTGACTACTTTGACCTTTTGGGGCTTCTAGATGACATATGAGAGTCCTCCAACTTCGTAAGGCCATAACTCTCAAATCATGAGGAGTTATGTGATGTTACACATACCACCGAAAATGGAATGACATGTACTATCCATATAGAATACTATTACCTGAAAATATATCAAAACGCATACTATTATCCATCAAACAAACTTGGGTCCATTACCCAAACCTGGGTACTCCAATTTCTCATGGCCATAACTCTCTAACCGTGAGGATTTATGTGACGTTCCACATACCACCAGAAATGGAATGACAAGCACTATACATATAGGATAGTTTCACTAAAAAATTCACTGACCTTCATCTCATTATTCCATAAATAATCATGGATTCTCTAACCATACTTCTAGGATAACTCAATCCGCAAAGCGTCTTCCCATGAGGGCTTTCACCATAAAGGGACCACTTTTGATTTCATCCAATTTTACTTATTATCAACCATGAAAAGAAAATAATGAGTCATCTTTACATCAAACAAACTTGGGTACATTACCCAAACCTTGTGCTACTGGAATTCGCTACCAGACTTTCTCTAAGGGTTGACATCAATCACTAAGGGGTTGACATCAATCCCTAAGGGTTGAAATAAATCTACAATATCACTCTCCAATATTTGACATCAATGACAACCAACAATCCATACCAACTATCCATCAACCTAATCCAATTTTCTGACAATCTCCCCCTTTGGTATTGATGGCAACGCTTAGTCATGATAACATTCATGTTTATACTCTTTATCAATGTTTCTATCTCTCCCTCTTTGACATCAATGGCAAAGGGTATCTCCCTTTGGGGTTGATCCCCCTGACTGAAGATTTCTCCTCCTATCTACGTGACTTTGATTTTTCTTTATGTTTATAATCCTCTGATTACTCTCTTTCCCTTCATATGAATAATATCTCCCCCTTTGACAAAGGGTATCACTCTGAAATCATATCACCCATTCTTCCCTTGTGACAATCACTCCTCTTGGAAACATGCCTTTATGTTCTCTCTCCAAGCATTTACCTTTGCATCTGATAAATCTCTCCCCCTTTATCCTATTTATGGTGCTTCCTCATGTACATCTAGACATATAAGATAAGCATTCAAAAGCATTCATTTTGGATTATAAATTGCTCCTAGTCTTTGGCGAAGATACTCAAAGGCTTCCCATGGAAGCGGTTTTGTAAAGATGTATGCCACTTGTTCTTTTGTTCCCACATATTCAACTCTAATGTTCTTCTCTGCAACCTGTTCCCGTAGAAAGAGATACTTGATTGGAATGTGCTCGTCATGCTCAACTTGTATATCTATCAAAGTTTGTTTCATCCAAAGAACATATGTACAACATGTTGTTGTTGCAATATACTCTGCCTTCGTTGTAGATAGAGATATTGATGATGTATGCATTGCATGTGTCCAAAAAATTCTTGTCAATTTGGAATCCATTAGCATTGTTCGAGCCATTTCCTGTGTAATTATCATCCATTATGATAATGTTCCTTTGTCTCTGAACCACTCTCTGAACCAATCTATGAATCCATGCTCTCGTCCACTATCATATATTTGTCCAAACCTGCTAAGTGTTCTTATGAATCCATGCTCTCGTCCACTATCATATATTTGTCCAAACCTGCTAAGTGTTCTTATGAATCCATCTTTGTCCATACTGTCCAAGACTCTACTTGCGCAACTGTCCATAATGCTAACCCATTTATCACTATACTATCATGAAGTCTTGATTAATCTATCAAATTGTACTTCTGCTAATTGATTGCTCTGAATTTGTCTTCTCAAACCCTGCAAGTTGCTTGAATGATGGTTCTTTGGTCTGTCACATCTATCGCATAGACTCCCTCTATCTAATATTCATATTACTTGGGAGTCTCTAAGTCGAATGGCTCAAAAAAATTCCTACTCTAATGTGTATTCATCATCATCTTCATTGGTAGATTCATCATCATCTTCATTGGTAGATTCATCATCATCTTCTAGTTGAGCTCTCAAATTCTTGAGGACCTGTTGATCCTTTTCGGAACCTTGAACACTTTCCTTTTGGTTCATCAATTCTTTCTTGGATGACTTGTTTTCTTCTCTTTCTTTCTTTAGATATTTAATTGCAATCAATTTTTCTCTGTAATCAACTTCTGCTTCTCCATACTCTTCATCTTCCGAATCTTTTTCACTTTGTTATTGATAAAGTCATTTCACTTAATAATTTGCACTATCTCGGATTTGAAATCAATATACATGATTAATTTCCTTCATATCATTTCTTCAATTAATGAGCCGAATCGTTTTAACGATATTATCACTTAAATCAATGCACCCTATTGTTTTATGTTATATCATAGTTAAAAAAAAATACAACTACCTCATTATGCTAAATCATTTTTCATTGTATCATCACTTAAATATATGCATATTTTTTTGCATTATGTCATTATTTAAATAAATGCAACAAATTGATCAAAGCCATTTATCATTGTATCTCACTAAAATCAATGTATCACATTGTTTTTCATTATGTCATTAATGAAATCAATGCAACTAATTGCTCTAAACATTTTTTTGTTGTACCATCTCTAAAATAAATGGACCCTATTGTATTGTGTTCTATCATTTCAAATCCCTTGTTTCTCTAAATACTTTTGTTAATATCGTCACTCACATCATTATGGCCTATTGTTTTGTGTTATATCATTGTTGAAAACAATGCAGGTACCCAACGATTGATATTTTTATCTTTTATTTTACTCTAAAGTGATAGCTTTCTCATCTTTTCATATGGATCAGATGAGAAGGAAAGTTGATTTGGAAGTCCATTCAAAACTTTAACTCAAGATATATAATATTGTATTGAAGGCCATACTGTGTCTCTCTTGTTTTCCAATATTAATGATTTCTTTTTCCAACCTTATATATTCCCTTATAATTCTATTTACATTTAATTGCATGGTTTTGATTTTGATTTTAATGCATTTTATATGTCAGTGCACACTATAAATATTAACATTATATATATCTTAAAATTACAATGCTTTTAATGTGAAAATACTAATATATAAATCACATCCAAGAAAAAAAATATAGGACTTCAACTTTAAATATGTGTTTTGAAATTGTTTTTCACTATGTTATTGCTAAAGTCATAGTTGAAATCAATATATTGGATTTTTCCTTCATGTCATTTTTTCAATTGATGCCCAATTGTATTATCACTTAAATCAATGCACCATATTGTTTTATGTTATATCATTGTTAAAATCAATACAACTACTTGATTATGTTAAATCATTTTTTATTGTATCATCACTTAAATCAATGCATATTGTTTTGCATTATATCATTATTTAAATCAATGCAACTAATTGCTCTAAATAATTTATCATTGGATATCACTAAAATCAATGTATCACATTGTTTTGCATTATGTCATTATTGAAATCAATTCAACTAGTTGGTTTAAATCATTTTTCATTGCACCATATCTAAAATAAATGCACCATATTATATTGTATTGTATGATTGTTCAAATCATTCCAACATCCTTGTTGCTCTAAATCATTTTTTTAATATCGGTAGTGACATTAATATTCCCTTGTAACATCCCGCTCTTGTGCACACCTGATTTGACTTATTGTTTGATGACACTTGCGTGCAAGTTATCTGGTTCATTATATGATTGTATGCTTCTCTTATGGATTATGATGTTATGTTATGTTATTTATGTATGGACAGATGTTATTGACTGGTTTCTCCTGAGTGTGCAAGACTCTTGACAGATTGAGGATGCCAATGGCATCGATGGACCTCCTTGTACTCTGGATCGAGTCAGGGAGTGGACTATATATGGTTTGGGTATTTTTGTTTCTGCATATGTGACCTATGATCGGGTATATTATGATGTTGATTATGGATCGTTGACATGTTTCATTGATGGATGCAGGATGAAGATTATTTGCTAATCAAAATCACATTAGGAGTATAGGGGCCATGCACATCAACCATAGATATTAAGGGAGAGGTGTGGCAGCAGCCCTGCCACAGCCTACTAGCACTCCCATCGTGGCTCGAATTTCAGGTTAACAATTACCTAGTTCAAGAGATCCACAATGTCATGAGGGCAGACTGAGACAATCGCTCACGAAGATTCTAAAGGGCACGCAGTAAGGAAGATTCCTTATTCCTTAGAGGCCCTTAGTCTCCCACAAGGTCACCTAATGGAGTATTGACTCCAAGTGTTGGAAAACTACCAAAATCAGTCAAAGGCGAGTGGCACCCTTGGAGCACGTAGTGCATTTTGAAGGGCACATCGCATAAATAAAAAATCAACAAAGGCAAGTGGCACCCTTGGAGCACGTAGTGCATATTGAAGGGAACGTCGTGATTTTTAACACAGGTGAGTCAATGAACCTAGGTACCTAGATAAAAAAAATATTATTTTGACATGGTCATCCTTAAAATAAATGTAGAATGAGTAAATTTTATTAATTATAAATTCCCTTATAAAAATTGTTAAGCCTAGTTGAATTTAAATCCTAGGTCTAAATAGGGCAAGAGGACTAAAAACTAATTAATCAATTAATAAAAGGGGGATGAATAAAAAACGAATTTAGAATTTAAAGGAAAATTAATTTATCTAAGAATTAATTGTTGTCTATGTGCAAGACATGCTAATTTGGAACTTAGACAAAAAGGGGAAATGAATGCAAAAAGGAATGTCGAACATAGAAGGGAATCTAGTCTAGAGAACTTTCCTAAATAAAACTCAACTAAGATTTAAGAAAGGTGTCATTCATTAAATGAAATTGAGGGAATAAAGGGACAACAAGAAGCATTTTTAGGAACGATTTTAGGATGGGTGAGAGAAATTGGCAATTAACTAAATTAAATAAATGAATTTCTGGTGCAACTAAGGGATCAGCTGACAAGTGTACGGGAGAGAGTATTTCCTAATTAATTTTTAATAAAAGGGGATTAATGTGCATTTGGAAAGTGGTCACTAAAAAGAACTCTATAAAAGTAATGTCAGGGATAAGGAAAGGATCACGACTGGTATGCGTAAGGTTATGCTACCGGATTTTTCTTGATTATTTTTTCTTGTGGGAGTTGGGATACCTAGATTGAATAGAGAGTGGTAGCTCAACCTTGCGAGGTGAGCTGGGAGATATATTTTCTCTGTTTCGTGTGTGTGGCCCATTTGCAGCTCAGGGGGCTCAGGGGGGAGAAGAATACCCTTAGCATTGGCTGGGAGGTACCGGTGAGGTCTCAGATATTAGCAAGCAAGAGACAATATCATCTCCAGATGCCTAAGAACATCAACAAGTCCATCCTCTTGTTACGGTACACATGTGTAAAAATTTGCATTGGTAAATTAGTTAAAAAATCTTTTATATGGATTTATATGTTGATGAATTTGTAACAGATTTTTGGTACTAGTTGTGTGTTGTGGAATGGAATTTTTATTTGTTATTCAATTAAAACGATATTGGAATATAGGCGTAGTTTGGTTTCCATGTCTGTAATATATAAGAACCATGATATCAATATTATTATATTGTTGTTGGTTGTGTATTGAGGAACGGAAAAAATTCTAGTTTTCTACCCTTCCAGTTTTTTTTCTTTTCTGAATTTATGGAGTATTATTTTTTGTCTTCTTCCCATCCCTAGGGTCTTCTTGAGACTTCTCAGCTATTCCTTGCATCCAAATAGTTTTCTTCACCCTGCACGTCCTCCATTTGTAATACCCCAAGGATGAGCCCCGGTTGTAATTATGAATGTAACATGTTTTGTAGGTTGGTGAGCCAAGTATTTATAAGTCGGTAGGCTTATGCATTGATTAGGCCAGGAGCCTAGATGTTAAAGGAAAGGAGCTTGTTTTATACATGTAAATATTCATAGTATTAGTGTAACAACATCGCTGCGTGTAGACTGACCACAAAGAAACAGTATGGGGGACAGAACTCCACTAAGTTGGGAAAGGGAGGAGGCTAAGAGATTGAGGGAAAAGGGCTAAGCTTAAGAACCTAAAAGAATAATATATAATTATTATTCTAAAAGTTGTAAAGAGGATATTAATTTATCCTAAGTTCCTTTAGGGAGAGGAATGAGTTCCAAGTGGGGAGGAACGTGCTCTTAGAGAGCCAGGTGTCATCCAAGACACATGCAGATTTATGGGGGGATTCTCACAATTCTCATGTGATGACCATTCTCACGATTTTGAGGGTTCTGACCATGTTGGCCATCTGTTACCCTAACTCAGTGATTGTTACAAGTGAATCCTCCTGCGGACAAGCGGATTCCCTCTTGGTCTCTAGACTCTTAAGGCCAAGATAGAAAAGTGCTTAACATGAACACTGACATTCCTTTAGATCTAATCAAGCTAATATGCAAAAACAAAGGAGAGGGATATGTACCTTGTTAACAGCATTTGTCCTCACAAGATCCAAGCTGAGCTCCAATCCTAAGCTCCTTGATAGGTCTTGTAAAACAAACAAAGATACAAAGAACTTCCTATTCTATTGAGATTAGCTCAAATATGGATCTATCTATTGAAGACAAATTCATGTGGAACAAACATAAATTTGAAATAAACAGGCCAAGCATTGATTATTAATGAGAACAAGTAAAAGGTGCTTACAATCCTTTGATGGAGGTGCAATAGCCTCTTCCAGCTCTCCTTTTCCAACCCCTTTGCTCAAGTAATCTACACTGATTATGCTTTGATAACATCTCACTTATGGGATCATAAGTTTGGTGTAATTCTCAATCTCCATATATCTACTGTATGTTGCCCATGAGATCATAGGTTTCATACCTCCAACCTTTTATGTCCCTTTCACCATGAGAAGGCCTCCTTGTATAACCTTGGAGAGGCCCAACCACTTGAGATATATTTTGGATAAGTTGAGGATTCCTCTCCTTCAATTGAGGATCTTCCCTAAGATCATGCCTTGAACTCATATTCGAATCCAACCAACTTCAGAGATTGAGGGGATTCTTCCCTTTTTTAGCTCAACAAACCAAAAATCCGCTCATAAAAGGCAGCGCTCCCCCAAAAGGGTACACAGAGCGTTTGAATGCTCCCCCAAAGAGGCCCAGGGAGCGTTGGCACTCCCTGACAGTGCATAGGGGAGAATTGCCTTCCAAATTTGATATTTGAGTGGTTTTTTCAGTGGCAAAAGGTTTGTACTCCTTGTCAACTGATTTATCTTCTTCAAAACTAGTCTTTGAGGTGTTTTAAGTGTCCTTGTGATGTCGTTAGAGGCACGACATAGGAAATATGGCAGTATGATGTTTGTGACACTTGCGACACTTGTGGTCAAGATGCGACACTTGCGGACAAGATGTGACACTCACAACACTTGTAATGACGACACTTGCGATACTATAGGAAGTGAGTAATTTTGATGTGTAACAGATTGCCCCCCAAAGTGCGAAGTCAGAAGACGATGATGATTGAAGTACTTTGTAGAATTTTTCGAGCAAGGGTGTGGACACAGAGAGGCTGGAAAAAAGTTGCACACAACCATCAAACAAATATTATGACATGTTTCAAACCCAAGGCAGGCATACCTATGCTTGAGTGATAAAGACTTTTTAGGTATGGCCGCCATAAAATACACTGCAGATCCATAATTATATTGAAAAAAGCTATAGCGATTGAAGATACAATGTGGATATATACTCCTATGACCTAAACTAATCATAGCCACGAAGAATACACAGTGGATCTACGAGACAACAAGACATAGCCACGACCAATACAAAGTGGATCTATGTTATAGTATATGTGTCATAGTTCAAAAGAATTCCTTCACAACCTAAGAAAAGTATATGTAAGAGTGATAACTCAACCCAGGGTCTTCTTACCGATCCCGATGTAGTACGAATCTAACCATGTGAATAGATGTCCTGATGTCGAACATGGCAGAAACCACTTGATTACCAGTCAATGAGGTAAATCGTTAACAAGTGTCAGGGAGATCACCATTGATGTCAATGATTCCCAAGGTAATCTAGTACATTCCAATGAATTTGAATGGATGATATGAAGTCTAACATCCGTGGAATCATCTGATCAGGGGTCAATGATGTAAACCCATTGTCGGACGTGAGGAGGCCTGCCATTGAGGCATGAAGGTCCCAAAGTACTAACTGGTTTCTAAGTCTAACTCATGGATAATTTCTTGAAGTCGACAGGAACAGACTCATCAAAGGAGGGCCTTGATGTATCCCCCATCAACGACATGAAACAGAAACATAGATGTAATTGGTGGATCAAATGAACATGGACTGACACAGATATTGAAACAGGATATTTGTGATGGCTGACTCTCGAAGCAGATACTTCCCTTGAACACTGAGGAACAACAGTAGAAACATGGCATGGACCAAAACATGATGATGCAATGGATACGGTGACTTTCGTCAGGTGACCCAAAGGAGTAAGGAAACTCAAAGGATTGGTTTAGTGTAGAGGTTTAGTATATTGAAATGCGTGCAAAGATAAAATGTCGTGTTCAAGGGCGACTGTAAGGTCACTAGTAAAGTTCTGAAAAACTGTTTGGCTTGCTTCTTTCAATTTTTCCCCCATCCAAATAGACGAGTACCTCTTTTTAATTTAACAAGCTCAAGGGGGGTAACACATGCTCGATATAAATTACCTTTGGTAAGTCCCTCTTCCTTTTTTTAACGAACTGGAAGAAGTAAGGGTTTGGTCCCGTATGGGCCCTTCAATGTATGATTGTTTAACGATTCCAAAGAAGGTAAACTCGGTGGTTTTTCATATTTAGAGAGTCTGAAAACAACTTAAAGACTACTCCAATATTGTCATTTTTCGTAATGTTAGTCTTGCGAGGCCAAAAAAAAGATAAATTATCACTCAAAAGACGCCCTTTCAAACCTTTTAACCAGTGGGAAAGGAAGCAAGATCACTCGACAATCTTTTCACGTTTAGAGAGTCTAAAAAGAGTTTAAAGAAGACTCCAGGGGGTTCCTTTTTCGTGTATCCATGCGAGCCCGAAAAAGAGATAAAAGGTTGATTGGTTATATTCTCATGTTTTTACGAGCGCGAGAAAGAACAAAGACTAAGCTCGGTATGCCCCCAGCTTGAAAATCTAGTGGCTTAACTCCAGAATGATCATCAAAAGGCTGGAGACATTCCCCCCAAGCTTCAATTCATTCACTAACTTTGAGGTTGTCACCAATTTATGTACTAGATGGAGAAAAAGGATATAGGTGGATGAAAAGAAGGTTCAAATACGAGACCTAATGAAAGACTCGACTCGACATATACGAGATCTGGTGAAAGACTCGACCTGATAGGAGAGGTGATTGTTTCATTTTTTAACGAGCTTGACACAAGAAAAGAACTATGCTCAAGGCTTCGGGTTCAATCCCCATATTTATGTTTCATTTTTTAACAAGATTTCCACAGAGAAGAAAACTATGCTCATGACCTCTGTTTATTTTTTTAACAAGCTTTCCACAGAGAAGGGAAACTATGCTCGTGAGCTCTGCTCTTCTTGATCATGGATTCCAAAAGGGAAACTGAGGAAGGATCCCTAAAGAGTGACTGGTTCTTCTGTTGAAAGTGAACAGAGTCTGGGTAACCGGAACAAGCTTAGGATAACCCAAAGCTTTCCAAGCAATAGAGGACAAAATACTAACGGACGAACCTCTATCAGTGTATGAGAAACGTCCCGACCACAAACTTTTATTGTAATCTTGAAAGGCATGTGATACGGAAGACGAGGTCCACTTAGCACACCCCAATCAAAAATGATGGCCTCATTACTTGGAAGGGTTTTCGCAAGAGAAGGAGGAATGCCCTGTGGCATGGTAGATCCTATTTCAACGAGAAAAATGTGAGCATAATCGGGTTTACTCTCTAGTGGGAGAGTAGTATAGATCGATGATAAGATCGAATCGACCACCTTGGCACTCTTCAAAGGAAGAGTGGGATTGATCGATGATGTAACCAGAGCAACCACTTTTCCACTCATCAGAAAAAGAGTGGGATTGACCGATGAAGTAATCGGAGCAACCACTTTGGAACTCGTCAGAGGAGGAGTGGGATTGACCAATGAAGTCACCGGAGGAACCACTTTGGAAATCCTCAAGGGAGGACTGGGATCGACCGATGGCGGAGTCGGATCGACCACTCTGACACTTCTCAAAGGAGGAGTGGGATCGACCGATGGCGGAGTCGGGTTGACCACTTTGACACTCTTTGAATGAAGGGTGGGATTGACCAATGACGGGACTGTATCAGTCACTTGGGTTTCACTTTCCAGATCAAGAGTGGGGTTGATCGATGATGGAATTGGATCAACTACTTTGGTGAGTGGTTCAACCGAGGATGAAACTAGATTGACCACTTGATCAACTGGATTGACCGGGGATGGAACCGGATTGAACAGTCCATCAACTAACAATGGGTTGGGAGAAATCTTACGATAACCTTTTGGAAGTTGATTTTTTTCCAAAAGAGAAGAAGCCTCGTCCATACGAGGACAAAGGTGAGAATAATGATCACCTTTTCTTAGCATGCAAGGGAATTTGGCAGTTGTCTTATTCTTACCAACCTTAATTTCATTAGTTGACGAGGTATCACTAGCATGACTAGTAGGAGCCGATGATGTGGAGTACCACACTTCTAAGACCTTGGGAATACCAAGGAAATCCCTCAGAAAGTGGTCACCCTTACAAAGACTACAAGGGAATTTGGGTTTCAGATTCTTCGTTTTAATCATATCTACCTTATCAACACTCCCAGTACTATTAACAGTAGTTGGTTTCTTAGATCCAACATTTGATGTAGTTGGGGGCTTGGTCCCTTTCTGGTTCTTCTTCTTCTCTGTCTATTTCTTCTTCTTCTTATCAATCTGGCTACTCGCTTGATAATTTTCACTAGGCGAAGAAGGCAAAATAGAAGGAGATATGTCGGACAAAGAAGGTGAAAGGTCGACATGAGGTTGATGTGTGGGTGGTTTGATGACACCTAAAGTATTAGGTGCAGTTGAAGCACTGGGAATATTCAAGATCACCAGAGTGGGGAATAACCAAACCGGTAATCCGATGGTGAGTCCTGGAAGACTCGGTGTGGCAATGTTCGGAGGACCAAAGTTTCCAAAAGAAGGAAACGTGAAAGCTTCCCGTGATAAGGGATTCCTCCATTGGTACTTCTAGGAGTTGATGCCATCAACACTGACTTGAACTAAGGTATACTAAGTAAAACAAACAACACATGCTAAAAATCTAGTAAGCAAGCAAGAAAACAAAACCTTCTCATGATGAGCACACTAGTTGGTGATGAAATCCAATGTCGCGGGAACAAAGTAAGAAGGGGCTAAGATAGAGCGGGTGGAAAATTTATGTTGATGACCTGCTTAACGGACTTACACCCTGGTGCAAGCTCCCACACATAATCGTGGGTATACCCTCCAAGGATCCAGAGTGAGTCTGGCCAACGTCGATTCTAGGTACCGTGAAGACTTTCCCCTCCACATTCACCTTGTGTAAAGACCCTAAAGAGATAGGCCACTAAGGTTACCAATTACAACAGTGATGCCTGGGGAAACAGTCGACAGTTCGATCCACGTGCAAGGGCAGGGTATCTAGCCTGAAATCAACTTGAAAGGCTTCCACTCATCTTTGTGGGTATACCTTAAAGAGACCCCCATAATACGCGCAATCTCTACACCAAGATCAACAAAGCAGGGTGAGTAACTCTACTAGTCTCAATGTGACCTTGTGATTGACCCTTGTGTGAGAAGGGCTTCCTAGGACAAAATGCAGCAATTGGATTTCACCGTTCCCTAACACAAGATTCTATGTTTGTTTGCAGCTTTGGAAAGTTATCTTTCACACCTATTCCAAATCCCTACACCTAATCTAATGTAGGTTTGCTACCAGAAAATATAAAAAAGTCTAATCAATTTTAGTTTAGCGCTTGATTTTAGGGACGTTGTTTACTCAGAGGTGTATGAGAGTGAAGACTAATTATATCATGACTCGATTCCCAAAACATGCATAAGAAATTATAAGCAATTGTTTCTTTCAATGAATGTCTATCTAAGGGAAGGAGAAGGATTTTCCTTTCACTTTCAAACACTAAGATGCAAAGACCTCATGCAATAGTTCTCAATCGAAAATCCGATACAATGCTAAAATGTTTATATGTGACTGATAATCAGTTTGATGTAAATCTTCCTATGTTAATCAAACTTCAAGATCTATGAGATTTAAGCAAACCGGAAGCAAATTTCACATAAACAAAAACACACCCTCGTTGTGATCAAACAAGGAAAAAGAAAACTAAATCCAGACAGGAGAAAATGTTTGGAGAAAAGACCTCAAAGATCAGAAGGAAAGGTACAACAGACCTTTGAATCTCCTTACAAAATTTTCACTCAATTAGATAAATGAGACGAAAGCGACAAATTGAATATAAATCATCAAGGACAAAGAGTTATTGCAAAGTAAGGAAAAATGTCAAAAATCCAAACAAAAGATGATTAATCCTTAGAAATCAGGGTGTTGAAAGCCAATACCAAGATGAACTGAGATTATGAAACTCTTGAGCCAAAGCCAAAATCAAGAAATAGCTTCAGAAGATGAAAATTCTGGAGAATTCCTCACGGAAAGGGATAGCGCTCGGGTGTAAGGGGCACCAGAGCATTCCAACGCTCTGTGTAAGGCTAAAGGGGAGCACTAGCACTCTAAAAGCAACAGAGGGGGAGCGCTCTGCTCTCAAAACTCATAATTACACTCAGAAAAACAAAATTCCAAGCAAGCTCAGCAAATCAGGGTGATCATGATGAAATAAAGAGGCAATCAAACAAATCTAAGAATCAAAGACAGTATGGAGAAGGTCAAGAAAAGGGAAAAGGGCCAAAACAAGATCTGGGAATGGAAACAAAAATCAGAGCTCCTCCCCAGTGGAGTCGCCAATTTCTATTACATTAATCCTCCTGCAGACAAGGGGATTCCCTCTTGGTCTCTAGACTCCTAAGGCCAAGACAGAAAAGTGCTTAATGTGGACATTGACATTCCTTTAGATATAATCAAGATAATATGAAAAAAGGAAGAAGAGGGATATGTACCTTGTTAACAACATTTTTCCTCGCAAGATCCAAGCTGAGCTCCAATCCTGAGCTCCTCGATAGGTCCTGTAAAACAAACAAAGATACAAAGAACTTCCTATTCTATTGAGATTAGCTCAAATATGGATCTATCTACTGAAGACAAATTCATGTGGAACAAACATATATTTGAAAGAAATAGGCCAAGCATTGATTATTAATGAGAACAAGTAAAAGGTGCTTACAATCCTTTGATGGAGGTGCAACAGCCTCTTCCAGCTCTCCTTGTCCAACCCCTTTCCTCAAGTAATATACATTGATTATGCTTTGATAACATCTCACTTATGGGATCATAAGTTTGGTGTAATTCTCAATCTCCATATATCTATTGTATGTTGCCTATGAGATCATAGGTTTCATACCTCCAACCTTTTATGTCCCTTTCACCATGAGAAGGCCTCCTTATATAACCTTGGAGAGGCCCAACCACTTGAGAGATATTTGGGATAAGTTGAGGATTCCTCTCCTTCAGTTGAGGATCTTCCCTAAGTTCATGCCTTGAACTCATATTCAAATCCAACCAACTTCAGAGATTGAGGGGATTCTTCCCTTTTTTAGCTCAACAAACCAAAAATCCACTCAGAAAAGGTAGCACTCCCCCAAAAGGGTACACATAGCGTTTGAACGCTCCCCAAAAGAGGCCCAGGGAGCGCTGCCACTCCCTGACAGTGCATAGGGGAGCGTTTCCTTCCAAATTTGATATTTGAGTGGTTTTTTCAGTGGAAAAAGGTTTGTACTCCTTGTCAACTGATTTATCTTCTTCAAAACTAGTCTTTGAGGTGTTTTAAGTGTTCTTGTGATGTCATTAGAGGCACGACATAGGAAATATGGAAGTATGATGTTTGTGACACTTGCGACACTTGTGGTCAATATGCGACACTTGCGGACAAGATGCAACACTTACAACACTTGTAATGACGACACTTGCGACACTATTGAAGTGAGTAATTTTGATGTGTAACAGTGATGCACTGGGAAAGCACGTAGTGATCGAGTCCGCCATTATTGAATTCCAAGACACCCAAACCTCTACAACAAACTTGAATTGATATCCTTGTTGCACATGTACCTTGCGGGTTTCCTGCGTATTGTTTCATTATTATCATCCTCCATGTTAGTTTTTGTTACTGCCATCACCATGTCCGTGTGTTGAAGAGCGGGAGTGAAGAAGTAGGTTGTCAGGACCATGGATAAAAGAAGTATGTTATCAGGCTTGTGAGAAACTCTATCCATGTGAGAGAGTGTGTTGAGGAAGTGAGTTCTCCTGGAGGGAGTCCAGTAGCAGCTACAGAGATTTGAAAATTCTTGATCTGGCTTGTTGTTGAAGCCCCTGAAAGGGAGGTGTAGCAGTCGATGGACTGTGTGATAGTGAAGGTGTACACTCTTGGGTTGGGACAGGCATGTGGGGAATGAGAGTCTGTGAGTTATGGGCGTAAGTGGATCCTTGGAGGAAATCCTTCTTGTTGTACTGTGAAACTTCATGTTGTCCCTGCCTAGCCTAGGAATCCCTTGCTCGGTGGAGTTTAGTCCCAACTTGGGGGTGACCCTGCTTAGAGTGAGGAGTAGTTTGTTCTATGACTGGGAATTTCATGGAAGGTGATGTAGGGGCATCTAACTGAGGCCAGCAATATGATCATTTTGTCACATGTTGTGGCCTGAAACTGAGCTAAGAAGTCCTAAGGGTCAAATAATAGTTTATTGAATGTTTTTGTTTATCTTTAATTATGAAAAAATAGTAGTGTGTTGTCAGCTAGTGAGTTTGGATAGGGATAAGTGGATATCTATAGCTCCCTACGAGGAGATTGAGCCCCCTAGCTAGGTTGTTACAAATTTGTAGGAGTTAGTTTGACTAAATTTAGTAAGGATCCTCAAATTATGCATGAGATTGATAGGATTAGATTCTCTTGGGTTGTGATTTGAATGAGAGGCGGAGATAGAGGGGGGTTGGTTGATACAGAGGACGAGGAGAGAGGACTCTGTGAGAGAGAATCCATATATGGGTTTCTTGAATATGAAAGGAAGAAAACGGTCTTTGGACAACTCAATTCTGAATCTAGAAAAAAAGTAGTTTCCTGTGTGTTTAAGAGTGTCATTTTATGGTTAAATTGATTCCATCAGGCCGACTGTGTGCAAGATAACCTGAGTTTTGTATGAAAATATTTGTTATGCAACCTATGCAATTTTTATGTGCAGAGTAGAATACGTTGAACACATGCAGACTGAGTATTATACTTAGTGGATGATAGAATGGTTTGAGTTTTGTTCTATTGTGTTAGAAAATGCATTCAATTGCAGAATACACAGAGGGAATATGGTGGGGTTGACTGTGATAGCTTGAGTTTAAATTATGAGTATGATAAAATGAGAATCGTGATATATGTGTATAAATCCTTTCACAATGGAATGTGATTATGAAATCGTTGAATAATCTATATGGTGAAATTGTGAGATCGTTGTTAATGGTTCTAGTTATTAAACATTTTGATTTCTTCTACCAAATTCTATGAATGATAGAATCATAGGGTGTTGGTACTCTCCAGCCCGAAATTCATGAGTTCAATTGTTAATAGAGAGTGAAATTTGAAACGTTGGTCAAGAATATAATTGGACCTTAATCTTGTGAGTGCAAGCCTGCAATGCCAGTCAATGGAACATCAAACGCATAGTCACCTTGATATCTTGAAAATTCCTAGTTTTTCTTGAAAGTCTCCAAAATCCCTGTCAGGGAGTGGAAACTTATACCCCTGCTATCAAATTTCGGTATCAGAGCAAGAGATTTTCTCAGCATAGCCGTAGAAATACATGGTTTTACTTATTGGTAGAGCAAGAGGTCATGGCGGAGGGAAACCAACAACAAATGTAGAAGTCTTAGAGGAAATGAGGGAACTATGAGCACGTATGGAAGCTATGGAGTTGGGAAAACAGAGAGATCCAGAGGTAGGGGATGTGAGTGAGCCTGAAGAGGAGGAACAAGGAGAAGAAGCAACACCCATGCAAGAGACACCTAAATTAATATATTTTCGATCAATTCTAGGAGCAGCTTCGAGGCCAGAACCTAAGTTGCCTACCTATGACGGAAGCCTCACTACTGAACATATCATTGATTGGATCAGTGATTTAGACAAGTACTTTGACTATGATGAGATCGAAGAGAACAAGAAGGTCAGATCATGATTGACAAGATTGAAAAGGCATGCATCCCTATGGTGGGATAGTGTGCAAGTTGAAAGGAGAAGAAAGAAAAAGTCATTGATAAAGAGTTAGGATAGGATGGTGGCTAAGATGAGAGCCAAGTTCTTGCCCAAATATTATCAGTTATCTTTATATAGAAAAATGCAGAAACTTAGGCAAAGGTTATTTTCTGTAAGAGAATATATTGAAGAGTTCCACAAAGTGAAACTGAGAGCAGGCTATGTAGAAGGGTCAGCATAGAAGACTGCTAAATTTGTCAATGGGTTGAGGATGGAGATTCGGGATGAGATCAACATAATGTCTCCTAGGAAAATGGAATAGGCATACCAATGTGCCTTGAGAGCAAAAGAAAATTTATTGAAAAAGCATAACTTCAATAGGGGAAGAGGTTCAGCCAAAGGAAGAGAGAAAACAGCTAGAAGAGGAAAGTTTGCAGCCCAAAAAGGAGAGTCCAACAACTCAAATCAACAGGAGCAGCAAGATAGAAGAGGTGACTCAAGAGGGAGAATACCTTACCAAGGAGGTAGAGGTAGAGGAAGAGGAAGAGAAATTGTCTTTAGATGCTACAAATGTAACAAATTGGGTCGTAGATCCTTTGAATGTCTAGAATAGAGAAGAGCCTATGTAGCTTAGAATGAATAGTAGCAAGAGAAGTTACCAGTGACTAAAAATTTTCCAGAGACAGGAGAGGATTTGATGATGAACAAAGTCTTATTGAAACCTGAGAAGGAGAATGTTGAACCTACTCAAAGAAAGGCCTTATTCAGGACCATGTGTAAGGTCAAAGGGAAGTGTTGTAAGATGGTGATTGATAGTGGGAGTACTGGTAATCTTGTTTCCAAAAATATGGTGGAGAATTTGAGCTTGAAGAATATCAAACATCCATTTCCTTACAAAGTATCATGGCTGCATAAAGGTTATCAAATTCTAGTAAGTGAACAATGTGAAATTGATTTGCAAGTAGGCACTTATAAAAAATAAATTTGTATGTGATATTATGCCCATGGATGTATGTCATGTTCTTTTGGGTAGACCATGGCAGTTTGACAAGAAAGTAGTGCACGATGGTAGGAGGAACTGTTCTAGTTTTGATAAAGATGGGATGAAACATGTCTTACTTCCTTTGCAAGAAGGTAGTACAGTGGGGCAGCAAGCAGCAAAAGTTTTAATGTTGACTGGTAAGAAGTATTTGTAGCAGTTTGAGGAAAAATAATTAAATTATGTTGTGATACGTAAGCCTAGAGTGGTGATGACAAAGACTATTGTTTCAGATTTGCCTGAAGAAGTTCAAGAAATGTTGGTTGAATTTGGTGACATTGTGGTGGATGATTTACCCAATGAATTTCCACCAAGAAGATATATCAGCCACCACATTGCTTTCATTCTTGGAGCAAGTTTACCAAACAAGGTAGCATATAGACTGACACCCCAAGAAAATGAATAAGTTAGAAGACAAGTTCAAGGACTGTTAGATAAAGGGTTGATAAAAAAAAGTTTGAGTCCATGTGTAGTACCAGCAGTACTTAGCCCGAAGAAAGGTGGAGACTGGAGAATGTGTATGGACTCTAGGGCTATCAATAAAATAAAAATCAGATACAGGTTTCCATTACCTAGGATGGATGACATGATGGATTGCCTGCATGGGGAAACATGTTTCTCAAAATTATATCCGAAGAGTGGGTACCACCAAATTAGAATTCGAGAAGGAGATGAGTGGAAGACAGCCTTCAAGACGAATGATGGGCTGTATGAATGGTTGGTTATGCCATTTGGATTATCCAATGCTCCAAGTACTTTTATGAGGTTAATGAATGAAGTCTTGAGATATTTCATAGGTAAATTTGTAATAGTTTACCTTGATGATATATTGATATTCAGTTAATCAGAGGAAGAGCATTTGAGGCATCTGAGATGTGTCTTGGAGAAGTTGCAAGCAGAAAATTTATTGGTGAATGTAAAGAAATGTTCATTTCTGAAATTTGAGTTAGTGTATTTGGGTTTTGTAATCTCAAGAGATGGCTTGAATATGGATCCAGAGAAGGTACAAGCAATTGTTGATTGGCCTTCACCCCGAAGCATATTTGAGGTAAGAAGTTTTCATAGCTTAGCTAGTTTTTATAGGAAATTTATCAGAAATTTCAGTGGAATTTGTGCGCCCATTGTAGAGACAACTAAGAAGGACAAGAAGCCATTCCATTGGATAGAAAAAGATGAAAAGAGTTTTCATTTTTTGAAGAAAAGAATCATTGAACAACCAGTATTGAAATTACCAAACTTCAGTCACCCTTTCCAAGTAAAATGTGATGCAAGTGGGACAAAAATTGGAGCAGTGTTTAGTTAGGAAGACAGGTTGGTTGCTTACTTTAGTGAGAATTTGAATGAGTCAAGACAAATGTATTCATCCTATGAAAAGGAATTCTATGCTATTATTCAAGCATTGAAGCATTGGAGGCATTACCTGATGCCTGGAGAGTTTGTTTTGTTTTCTGATAATCATGCCTTGCAATATATTATACAGCAGCCCAAACTGAATCAGAAGCATGTCAAGTGGGTGGAGTTCATGCAAAGTTTTACTTTTGTGTTGAAGCACATAAGTGGACAAACAAATCGGGTAGTTGATTCATTAAGTAGGAGACTTTTGATTGTGCAAGAAATTCAGGTACACGTTTTAGGATTTGAATATCTTAGAGATTTGTATGAGACTGACAATTATTTTCAAAGTGCATATAGGGATTGTAAGAATCCTATGGATATGGATAGAGAATTGTGGACTGAATTCATGTTGCAAGATGGTTTTCTATTTAAAAACAGTAAACTATGTATTCCTAAATGCTCTATGGGAAAATCTTATCCAAGAAAAGCACAATGGTGGAATGGCAAGTCACTTTGGGAGTGATAAGACTTATGGGTAGCTGAGTCATTTCTACTTCTAGCCAAAGATGAGGACTGAGGTTGAGAAGTTTGTGAGCAGATATAGGATATGTCATCAAGCCAAGGGAAGAAGCCAAAACGCAGGCTTATATACACCATTGTATGTTCCTACTAGACCTTGGGATTCTGTGAGTATGGACTTTGTTTTGGGTTTTCCAAGAACTCAGAAGGGAAATGATTCAATCTTTGTAGTTGTTGATAAGTTTACGAAGATGGCACATTTTATTCCATGTTTTAAGACAAGTGATGCCACTCATATTGCTAACTTGTTCTTTAATGAATTTGTGAAGTTGCATGGCTTACCTAGAAGTATTGTCTCTGATAGAGATGTCAAGTTCATGGGTCACTTTTGGAGGAAACTGTGGAAGAAGTTGGGTACTAATTTGAACTTAATTTCAGCTTATCATCCATAGTCTAATGGTCAGACTGAAGTAGTTAACATAAGTCTGGGTAACATGTTAAGAATTCTGATTGGAGAAAATCCAAAACAATGGGATAGAATGTTGGCACAAGCTGAGTTTGCATATAATGATTCTCCAAACAGAAGCACATGTATGAGCCTATTTCAGATTATGTATGGTATTCATCCTAGAGGGGTGTATGAACTACGAGATTTGGGACAGTTGGAAAAGAGGAGTGCAGATGGAGAATATTTTGCAGCTAGAATTAGTGAACTACAGGAGGAAGTTAAGGAAATACTGCAGCAAAGCAATGCAAATTACAAGATGAGGATTAATTCAAAGAGAAGGGAAAATAATTATGAGGTTGGAGACTTAGTGTTGGCTTATATGAGGAAGGAGAGGTTTCCTAAAGGGGAGTACAATAAACTGAAAATGAAAAATCTTGGACCATGCAGAATCCTCAGAAAGTTTTCTACCAATGCTTATGAGTTGGAAATGCCAACAAGGATTGGAATATCTCCTATTTTTAATGTTTTTGATATATATATCCCTTTGTAGTAGATGATACAGGCCAGATTGCAGGAGGCAAGGACCCTAGTGACAATTTTCATTGGTTAAATCAAATGCTAGTAGCATGGCCATTAGAAGCTAAGGAGATCTTGGACACTAGAATTTCAAGGAGTACGAGGCAAAGGGATTATCTGGAGTATTTGGTAAAGTGGAAAGAACATCCTATAGAGAATGCCACTTGGATGAGTGTAACAGAGTTAGAAGCCAAAGGATTTGTTGTTGTTGATCTTATGAACCAGGGTTCATTGATTTTCACTAGGGGAGTTTGATGGAGGGTAATCTAACTGAGGCCAACAATGTGATCATTTTGTCACATGTTGTGGCATGAAACTGAACTAAGAAGTCCTAAGGGTCAGAGAATATCTTATTGAATGTTTTTGTTTAGATTTCATTATGAAAAAATAGTAGTGTGTTGTCAGCTAGTGAGTTTGGATAGGGATAAGTGGCT
This sequence comes from Picea engelmannii, assembly GCA_009831015.1. Lineage (NCBI taxonomy): Eukaryota > Viridiplantae > Streptophyta > Pinopsida > Pinales > Pinaceae > Picea > Picea engelmannii. The sequence goes on from ML823466.1 coordinate 67,192, forward strand.
ATCTATAGCTCCCTGCGAGGAGACTAAGCCACCTAGCTAGGTTGTTAACAAATTTGTAGGAGTTAGTTTGGCTAAATTTAGTAAGGATCCTCAAATTATGCTTGAGGTTGTTAGGTTTAGATTCTCTTAGGTTGTGATTCAAATGAGAGGCAGAGATAGAGGGGGGTCGGTTGAGACAGAGGATGAGGAGAGAGGACTCTATGAGAGAGACTCTGTATATGGGTTTCTTGAGTAGGAAAGGAAGAAAACAGTCTTTGGAAAAATCAATTCTGAATTTGGAAAAAAAATTGTTTCATGTGTGTTTAAGAGTGTCATTTTATGGTTAAATTGATGTGTTGGCCCTTGACCAAGTTTTGAGGAAACCTTGGTCAGGTTTGACCACTTTTTGGACTTCGACACATTGGTCGAGAAAGGAGTTCCCAGGCAGAGTTGAGATTGTGGATCTCACCGATTTTGTGGGCCATGTGGAGCCAGTAAGGGGTTTCTAGGGTTTTTGTAATTGGTTATGGGATGTCATCCCATGGGGTTTACCCATGATTAGGCCTTATTGTAAGGGATTGTAAAAGTATAAATAGAAGAAGGATGTATGGTAGAAGTAGTAGGGTTTCGAGAGCTAAGTGCAAGTATTGTGATGAGCTTTGTGCAAAGGAGTGTCTGTGTGTTAAGGCTCGGTGCTTGATAGGGAGTTGGCTCTGTGCCTTGACCTAGTTTGGAAGGAGGATCTGGTGCTCAGTGCATAGATCTCCTGTCCTATGCGAAGCTTGAATCTGTGTCTCGTTGCATAGGGGTCGTTGAATGTAAGAGATTGAAGAATAATAAATAAGACGAAGTGGTTGGTGGACGTAGCCCCACACTAGGGTGAACCACATATATCTTGTGTCTTTGGTTGGCTTTGTGATGTATTGGTTATGTTATGAATCTGCTTAGTGCTTGATGATTATGCATGATATATAGATATGTTGATGCTTACTTCTTTACTTGTGTTAAAGATGAATGAATGTTGGATCTAACCTAATGCTATGTGCTAAGTGGTTGAAATGCTTAGTCTTTGTTGTTACAACGTCGATCTCTATTAGGGTATGTTCTGTGATGTTAATAAAGCTAATAAAATAATGCATATCTCCTTCTAAGTGTTAATAGAGTACTTTGTGAAGTGTTACTATCACGGATCTGTGTCCCAGCTTGGTTATAGACACTTGCGTCATGTAACCCCTCCTGCTTCTACCTCAAGTGAGACTTTGTTTGCTTCATAGGTGTTTCCAAAAGGGCCGATAGTTAGGGTTTTGTTGGTGCATTGCTGAAGCATTGAACCCTGGGTCTTCCCCTGTGCCAACACATGGTTCTGTTGTCAAGACCTGAAACTGTGATTGTTGGGAACTGAAGTAAAGAAAAGAGAAGCTATGTGCGTAGATATGTTGTTGGAGTGCATAGTACTCTACTTGACTTGTGAAGCTCTGTGCTAAGAAATAAATCTAATCTGAAGTAAAGAGGTAAAGCTTTGTGCTTAGATAAGCGAAAATTTTTGTTTCGAAAGCATGAATTTAAGTATGTTTAATAGATTTTGTCCTAGTCTGAAAGCTAGGGTGCAGTTGGAAGAAAGAGTTGATCTAAGTAAAGCTAATAGAAATGAAGAAAGATATCTTATTCCTATGCATTGAAAGAATTTTTGGACTAATAAGTGGATGCAGGAACCTAGAATTTTTTTTGTAGATTGCAGCTCCAGCACTATGATCCTAGTGCGCAGTATAGAAGAGGTTGGGGAATGTTTAAAAGAAAAAGAAGATTGACATTGTGTTATAACTACAGAAGGCCAAGACATATTGCTAAGGAATGTCCTGGTACATGTCCTATTTGTCTTTGTTGTAATATTATTGGTCATGAGGTTGAGGATTGTCCAAGGATGATTGCTAAAGTTGAAAGAATGAACATGATACAAGAAAACTATGAAGAAATCCAAGAGACTAAGAGCATGTTAGAGAATCATAAAGAGAAAGAATCAGAGAAAGCTCAGATTATGTTATTACAGTTGAAAGAAACGTTGAATGTTCACAAAGATGTCAGTTTATGTAGTATACCTAAGGAAGTAATATGGGGTACCTAGGGAGGTACCCAATGAAAATATGGTTATGTATAATTAGTGGAAGTCATTTAATATATGAGAATGTGTTCATTCAATGTAAGGTGGACTAGATCCACTATATTAATAAAGGCCCACTATGGTAGTTGGTTGTAATAAATGTGAGAAGGCTCTCTAGAAGGTTCCTAGGAGATAGAGAGAGCTATATAAAGAAGTGTAAGCAATGTAATGAAGCATAGTGAAAAATATTGTCATTGTAACAAGCAAGTGTTGTTTGAGGAGTGCATTCCTTACATAAGGAATAATATATGGTGTTACCCTACCTCAAGGGTTTTCTCTATTTCTTGTGTTCATGTTATGGTGAATGGTTTATGGTTTATACTTGGTCTTATTGAAGTATATTTGTAGAT
>ML823466.1:98279-116543 GCA_009831015.1 Picea engelmannii
ACTGCTACTGGCCTAAAATGAATGAAAGTGTTTCAAGATATGTTCGAGGATGTTCATTATGTGCCACAAGTAAACCTAGCAATCGAAAGTTGGGTTTGTATACTCCACTTCTGGTTCCTTCTCGTCCTTGGGAAAGTATTTCCGTGGATTTTGTAGGAGGTTTACCTATGTCTAGACGAAATCATAATTATATTTATGTTGTGGTTGATTGATTTAGCAAAATGTGTATTTTGATTCCTTGTACGAAGCAGGTTACAGCTGAAAAAACGGCACAAATTTTCTTTCAAAATGTTTGGGTGCATTTTGGATTGCCTAAATCCATTATTTCTGATCGGGATTCTTGATTTGTTGGAAGTTTTTGGTTGAGTTTATGGGCACTCATGGACACCAAACTGAAAAAGAGCATAGCCTTTCATCCGCAAACAAATGGTCAGACAAAAGTGGTAAATCGAACAGTGGTGCATCTTCTTCGTGCTTATTGCAGCAAACATCCTAAACTTTGGGATGAGCATTTACACTACATTTAGCATGCTTACAATCGAGCTAAACACTCTTCAACTCAAACGTCACCATTTGAAGCATGTTTTGGCTATTTGCCCAAATCTCCTTTAGATTTTATCTTTGGGAAGGATATTGCTATCGATGGTCAATATGACATTGATAGGGCAGAAAAGTTCATTGAACAAATTCAATCGATACATCAAATGGTGCAAGAGCAGTTGGAAAAGAGTCAAGCCAAGTACAAGACGAGACATGACAAGCATCATGTTGATCACAGTTTCCAAGTTGGAGATGAAGTTTGGCTTTACATCAGTAAGAAGAGGCTTAAAGGAGAAGGTAAAAAATTGAAACCAATTCGATATGGTCCTTTCAAGATTATCGACAAGATTGGTAACAATGCCTTTCGTTTAGATTTGCCTCCTTATATGCAAATGTATGCAGTGGTTAATGTTGAGAATTTGAAATTGTATGAGCCTCCGTTGATTGATGATCATGGAGAGCATGTTCAGATTCCTTCTATAGATGATTTTTCCCCATAATATCTTACAGAACTGCATGAAGACACCATCCTTGACAGGAGAATGCGAACTTCAAAATGAGGAAATGTGGAGTATCTTTGAGTTGGTCTTAAAGGAACAAATCCAAGCAAAGTCAAGTGGATTGAGGTTGGAAGAGTGAGGGAACTATACACTCATCTTCAAATAGACTGAAAATAGTCTTTTGGAGGTCCAAAAGCTTTCCAATGGGGAGATGTGATCAGGGGATCAAATTTTGCTCAAAAATTCAAAGTGCTCAGAATCGCTTCAAATAGAACGAGAGCATAGGCCTCATCATTACGAACCCAACGCAACTTGTTTGGGTTCAAACGGACGTCGGGAGCGAGAGATATCGCGTTCTGTTCAAATTTACAAACAGGAAAAAAAAAAGGTTGCTGACTGTACAGTCCGTACAATCCGTACGGACGCTGACGTGGCAGGTCGTACGACACATGGCAGACAGGCATTCAGACAGTTGGCAGATGACTTGGCATGTTTGACAACGAATGGAATGACGACACGTGGCCCAGTCAATGGCCGCCACGTGTCATCCATTTATTGGTTTAAAACTTATGTCGTTGGCCGGAGTCGACACTGCGACCTCCAGGCAAGGGCAAAGACTTGGCAAAGAGCTGCCAACCGGTGCGCCACCAGTTGTTCCTTGTTATATATATGGTGCAATATATATATATGTGTGTGTGTGTGTGTGTGTGTGTGTGTGTGTGTGTGTGTGTGTGTGTGTGTGTGTTTGTATATGCGTGTAGTTTGGGGCGCGACCGCGCCGGGGCTTAGCCCCAACCCTTGGTCGCACGATATGTTACATATAACCCACAGCTATATCATATGGACACGCGCGCGCGGTTGTGTTTGTTCCAACGGTTATATCAACGACCTGCCATTTGGCCTTTGACCATTGGCTTATGTAACGGGAGCCTATGTTAATGCTAGCGCGTGGACGCATGGGTCATGCGACCTGGCCCTTGACGGTTAGGGGCTAGGTGCACCCGTAACTGTCCTACAGTTTGCACGGTTCACGCGGTTGTGTTCGGTGCTAGGTTTTTACGCTTAAATATGCATGTGGGCTAGGATGAGCCAACAAGGGTGCGTTTTGTAGATGCAGAGACAGTAAGCTTGAAGGGGGGACTTCCAAGAAGCCTATCTTCTTCATTTTTTTGCTAAACGAGGTGCCGAAAAATCCCAACTAAGGGTTTTTGGACGTTCTGAAGCCATTGGAGCAGTCTATTTGGAATTTTGAGCATTGTAAAGCACATTTTTGAGCACTTTGAGCAAATAATACAAATGATCCATTGGAAGCTGGACCAGGAGATGTAGCCCAAGAGAAAGGTGAACTCCTTTATCATTTGTTGTGTTATGTGTTTTCTGTTCATTGATTATGTTGTTGTTTATATGCATCTTGAATGAGTAAATCCTATTAAAAATTGTGTTGCAAAGATGATCCATTTGCATTTTAACACATAAATTTTACTTGCAAATATTTTCAAGAATACAAGTCTTCTTCATTTTTAGATCACACAATATGGCTCAATATAGAGGGTTGACCCTAGTTCTATTAGGATGTGTGGATGCATTTCCCACAGTGTATCCTCTGAAACCTGGAGTTGTGGGAGGGCTATGTTAAGGCATGCTCCCCTAGACATGTGATGAAAAATGTCAATTTCCTATTGAGGAAACTTGGTCGAGATGTATGACACTTTCACATAAGGGTTCTCATTGGACATAGGTCAATACAGTTGACACTCCAACTTAGTCCAATGGAGGAAAGGATAGGATGGAAGACGAAAGTAGGTTAGAAATGAAGGATGATTAGATGTTAGTTGAGAAAATTGTTATGGGGTTAGATGTGTCAATCTTGTTTTCTCACTTGGTTCCAAAACACTCATTATAATTTGTTTTTTTTATATTCTAGGTGTGATGATCAATTCTTGTTGAAATATTGTAGTTTTGTTAGTTACGATTATTGAATGATGCATTTGTTGTCATGTTTGTTTTATTGTGATCATATAGGAGCTATGCACTAGAAGCATTGTTTGTTTATCATTAGTACATGTGCGGGCTATGTGCCTGCTAGCTACGCATACATACCCTACACATGTACACTAGTACAATTAGTTAATGTAAGTCTTACTAACTAAAATAGATTATTAATTGTTTGGTTAATGATCATCTAACTTATATTGCATACATAAATAACTAATACCATTGGATACCTTCATTTACTATTTCATTGATATTTGATGTCATAAATATCTAGCATTGGATACCTTCATTGATTATTTCACTAATATTTCATATTTCATGAATATCTAACATTAGATACTTTCCTTGACTTAGAGTGTGGTTGGTATGGTGAGTTGTCATATATTTTAAGCGCAATTTTCAAATAGCATGACTTTGCATTGTATTAATTATTATTTTAAGTAGATATTTTAATATTTCAATGTTTTTCTTAACTTTTTCCCAAAAACAATCTAGATAAAGGATGTGGATGGCTAGTGATGGAGATAACTTGGAAAAGGGGTATGAAAACTTAATAAATAGTCTGAAGAGCTTGGGAGGAGAAACATGTTGAGAGGTTGGGATAATCCTTGGAAGACAATTATTGTGATAGTCATTTTAGAGCATTTGTGCTTTACTATTCTTAGAGTCACAGGGACAAAGGCCCAAGAAACTGAAAGGTTTCTTGGAGCTAGGAAGTCGACTAGGCTCCTAGTTGGTTGGGTGGTTAATTTTGTTGTTCCACTCTAGGAAAATGGGACAGGAAATGGAAGAAAATAATGCTTGGAAATATATTCCTACTACTGGCAAGACTGCATTGCAAACGGTCTTCTTCAACATACTAGGGAGGAGGTATTTCACTTGGTATATTTTGTTATGTTCTATTTAATATTTTAAATCGTAAAGATAAATTCTTACTTATCTCATCTTATTTAGATTCGTATATTTGGATTCAAATTTGAAATATTTAGCATTGGAAAAATTGTAAAAGAGTTACGATTTCATAGCATTGTGTTATAGGTGTTACATTAGTGAATATGATTGTATATGATTGCATAGCATCTTTTTATAGGTGTTACAAATGCCCCCTCACCTTTGAGAACCACGTGGGTGGGAACCTAATGATTAGTCATTAAAATACCTCTCCATGGATATGTACGAATGGTTACCTTGTCTCAAATGATAAGAGGATCCTTAGCTTAATAAAAACGCTAGGTGTCTAACAAACCTCACATTCTAATCTTGACATTAACACCATGAAAGTGTGTCATTTGTCCAAAAGGTTTTGAACCGGTTCTGATAGAAATGATTTTAAGTACCTGAAAACTCAACAATTGTCTCAAATATAAATTGTTGTAGACAAATTATTTGGATACCCTATCCCCACAACTCTAACCTAGCTAAAATAACATTTGACCCCAAGTGAAAGATTTTATTTGGTTTGAGATTAAATGTTAGTTTTCATTACTAAACTTGTCATCATGAACCAAATATATCGCTTAGGGTGTGAAATGTGTGCATTTGTATCATGTACAATTGAAATTAAAACAGTGAAAATGAAACAAAATTGTACATTTGTATCATTAGAAACAAAATTGCAAAAAAATGAAAACAGCCTTTAAGAACTACTCAAACTTGAGGAGCTTTTTCTTTATCGATGTTATTAATGAGCAATTTTGAATGAAAATCAAGAACCAAATTTCCAAATTCAAACTAATAAAGAACTAGCAAACAATGAAAATGAAATTACAAACTAAAAAAGTGTAACAGGTTTGATAAATGCTAAAATCTAAGGAATTGTTTCCTTACCAAACTAACTTTCCTATGCTATTGAAGCAATTTCATAAACCAACAAACCAAAAGATAGATTGAATATTGAAAATAAATTAAATTGCAAGACACAAAAAGTGAATGCAAGTGACAAGTACTAAAGCTCAAAAAAGAGGTTTGTTCCTATCACTCTTTTTTTAACCATAAAACAACTTCACGTAATTAAAAACGGCAACCTACAATCCAAGAAAAGAAAATTTAAAATTATTGTCCTCACCTACAATGTTTCCATGAAGATCTAGCAATCAGCGCCAATCAAACAACAAACCAAAGGGGATGGGCCAAACAAACTATAAAAACACGAAACTTAAATAGACACTGACAAATTGCGCATTAAACTCAGAGACAACCACGAACACACACTTCTATTGAGGAATTCCACAATGCAACAAAACCAAAATTGTACACTACTTACGAGCCGACATTGATTATAATAAGCATACCAAAAATCTTATTATAATAAGTTGTGTTACTAGAAATAGTCAACAAAGAAAATAGAAATAAAGAATGGAACCAAAGAAAAATAATACCAATGTAACCATAAACCCAAGCTAATCCATGAAAAGAAAATAAATACTTATCAATTATAAATAACCCTTTAACATTAGCAAATGGAAAGAAAATAAAGAAATTGTTATTATTACCAAAATGGAGAGATAATAACTTGCATTAACACTTGGAAGAAGCTTGATGTATCAAAGTGGGCTCCAAAGCTCCTCTTTGAGATACACCCTTTGCCTTGTGCTCCAACTCCAAATTTGGTATAACTTACTTTTGGAATATGGATGAATGATGTGACCTCAAGAGCTTTATTTAAAATGAATGGTGGAACCGTTTTTGGAACTAGCTTCTATGTGAATTCTTCTATTACATTAAAAAAGGTATGGGGTAATGTTGGTTAAAGAAGATTAAATCAAACAATTTCCATGAAAATGAAATTTTTGACAAAGTCCACATGCTCCCACTACATCATTTTAGAAGTATAAGCACATTAATGCATTGTAAAAATCATTGTCTTTTACTTTGAAAATTGTCAAGTGGATTATGAGGGATCCTACATGCAAAAAAATGAGGGAAAATATGCACACTCATCATTTAGGTCAACTAATGGTTTGACTCGTCTCGAGGAGGTACAAATGAGATCGCATGATGATAGGGATGGGTGCATAATGGAGGTTATGACTACAATGGTGCTTTTCCTAAAAGAACTACTCAAACTGATCAATCAAACAAGGTAAGTATAATAACAATTTGGATAGTGTGCACCGATGTCGATGTCAACTTCTCATTATGATTAGATGTTAGCTCAAATCTATTAAATCCCTTAAATAATAAATCACATGCTCTCAGTGTCTATCAGGATCCTGAACCAGCAATATACCAATGGTAGATTCACATGTTGCAAATATAAAAGGAAATCCCTATTGCAGTCTAAAGGAGACTCAACAATGGGACTAATATAAGAGTTTTTTTCAAAGCTTCAAATGATCATTGCACTTTATCATCCCATATAAATGGAACTTTTCTGAAAATGTGCATGAAGCCTTTCATAATATCAATGTAATTAACAATGAACCGTTGCAAGAAGTTTACCTTTCCTTGAAGGCTCTGAAGTTAATGAATCAAATTTAAAGAGGCAACTGAAATATTGCCTCACCTCAAATGGATCCACTATGATCCCATACTTGGAAATGATGAAACCAAACAATCCCCCATACACAACATGAAATATGCACTTATGCAGATTTAACCTAATTTTACAAAAATGACATTTTTCTAAGATAGATCAAAGATGTACTTGATACTCAACGTTTTTTTTGAAACAAAAAGCAAAATCATTTAAATAAAAATTTCCCAAATATTTATGTTTTGGTTTGAAGAGCGGGTTCTTAAATATCTTAATAGTCAAAATGYAAAATTGCTCAACATGATCGAGCTACATCAAAGTCAACAAAAGCAAGGCAAAGACAAGGATGTGACTAGAGGGGTTCACTCCCCTCTAAAGTAAGCCAAGAGAGGGGTGCAGGTGTAACAAAACCCTTGGTGAAAAGAAAGTGTCTGCCTTAGGGCTTAATAATTAACTTTTATAATTAGTTAAAATTTCTAATTAATTTTTCAAACAAAAATTATTAATTGTAAAATTTAGTCATTAATCACATATTCTTAATAATAAGATAATACAATGAAATAAGTAAATAGAGTATCATAGTCATAATGTAAACTATTACTCGCAATATAGCATAAACTATTCTATATACAATATAGTAAATGTAATCATAATTATTCCATACAATATACAAAAGAAAAAAAATGTTTTAAGAAAAAATATAATTTGCACTTCATGCATTGAATTTGTCTCTCTTGCTGTCTCTCTTCGTCACATTAACCATTGAAAGTAAACTCAATATGACTAAAGATTTCATACAATATACAAAAGAAAAAAAAATGTTTTAAGAAAAAAATATAATTTGCCCTTCATGCATTGAATTTGTCTCTCTTGGTGTGTCTCTCTTCGTCATAATAACCATTGAAAGTAAACTCAATATGACTATAACTAAGGGCTGCTTAATGTGATTATAAATGGCTTTGGATTTTAAAATTATAAAGATTATAAATGGCTTTGGGTTTTAAAATTATAAAGGTTTAAAGTCACATTAACCATTGAAAGTAAATTCAATATGACTAAGGGCTGCTCAATATGATTATAAATGGCTTTGGATTTTAAAATTATAAAGATTATAAATGGTTTTGGGTTTTTAAATTATAAAGGTTTTTAAAGTATAAATAGCCTTGGATTTTAAAATTATAAATTGCTTTGGGTTTTAAAATCATAAAGGTTTTTAAATTACAGTGATTATTCTCCTCTTTTTCATAAAATTATAAAGATTATAAATGATTTTGGGTTTTAAAATTATAAAGATTTTTAAAGTATAAATGGTTTTGAATTTTAAAATTATAAAAATTATAAATAGTTTTGGGTTTTTAAATTATAAAAGTTTTCAAAGTATAGCGATTATTTTATAATTTTTAAAATTATAAAAATTATAAATGACTTTGGGTTTTTAAATTATAAAGGTTTTCAAAGTATAGTGATTATTCTACTCATAAATAGTTTTGGGTTTTTTAATTATAAAGGTAAATTATAAAGGTTTTCAAAGTATAGTGATTATTCTACTTTTTTCATATTTTTCATATTGATTCTTTTCATTGAATGGGGTGGACTGAGAATATCAAAGTTTATACTCTTTTCATATTGATTATTTTCCTTGAATGGGGTGGGCTGAGAATGTCAAATTGATTCTTTTCATTGAATGGGGTCGGCTGAGAATGTCAAATTGATTCTTTTCATTGAATGGGGTCGGCTGAGAATGTCAAATTGATTCTTTTCATTGAATGGGGTGGGCTGAGACTGTCAAAATTTTGTTTTCAATGATTGTGATGAAGTTGAGTAAGAAAGTTATCTATTTAAATAGGTTTAAATTGAAACTTAAAAGTCTGATAACTAGTTATCACTAGTGGTGGTTGTACAATATTTAAATAGGTTTTTATCTATTTAAATAGGTTTTAACTTGAAACTTAAAAGTATGATAACTGGTGGTAGTGGTGGTTGTACAATATTTAAATAGGTTTCTTATCTATTTAAATAGGTTTTAACTTGAAACTTAAAAGTATAGGTTTTAACTTGAAACTTAAAAGTATAAGTTTTAACTTAAACTTAAAAATATGATAACCAGTGATAGTGGTGGTTGTACAATATTTAAATAGGTTTCTTATCTATTTAAATAGGTCTTAACTTGAAACTTAAAAGTATAATAAGTAGTGGTGGTTGTACAATAAGCAAAGGTTTCTTTAGGTTTCTTTATGGTGTATTAGAGGGTTGTTTAAAGGAGGGCCATTAAAACAGTGTTAGAAAGCATCCGAGTGTACTAGATGGTCATTTCACAGGTTTCTTTATTTCACGGGTTTCTTTATGGTGTATTAGATGGTTGTTTAAAGGAGAGACAAAGCATCCGAGTGTACTGAATGGTCATTTCACATATTTCAAAAGAGATTCTAATGACAGTGTTAGAAAACATCCAAGTGTAGTAAATGGTCATTTCACATATTTCAAAAGAGATTCTAATAACAGTGTTAGAAAACGTCCGAGTGTATACTCGATGGTCATTTCACATATAACATCCGACTGTATAATAGATGGTCATTTCACATCTTTCAATGGTCATTTCACATCTTTCAAAAGACATTCTAAAAACAGTGTTAGAAAGTATCCAGATGGTCATTTCACCATTTCACATATTCCAAAAGACATTAAAAAATTAGAAAGAAATATTGAAGTATTCTTTATACTATATTTCACATATTCCAAAAGACATACTAAAAAATAAGAAAGAAATGTTTAAGTTTTCTTTATACTATTAAGGAAAGGGAAGGAATACACTTAGTCAAATGGAAGAAGGTGGCAAATCTGAAAGGAGGGTAAGGTTTAAAAAACATTATTTTTTCAGTGTAGCTTGGCTGTAGAATAAATTATAGAGATATCTTTATAGTGAAGGTCTTAGGGATAAGGTTATGAAAGGGAAATATCTGAGAAGAGTTTTTAAGAGTAGTTCAGGGAAACAAGGAAGAATTCAAATAATGATTGTATTGGATGGAAAGTTTTGGTAAAGACTTTTCCCTTGGTTGGAAAATTGGACGAGGAAATAATGTGAGAATAAGTAAAGACCCTAGGATTGGTTGAAAAAGAAATTTAGAAATTTTAGATTGTCGGAGGGGATTTGATAAGAGACCTTATCTCAGGAATTTATTCTGGTAGAGATGCAGCATTTAATATTGGTAGGAATGTGTGGTCTCAGGGCTGGAAATTGGTAGAAGAATTAGACTTACAGGGAGCAAAAGCTGAGGAATGCAATCAGCATGTAAGACGATTTTCAATTAATACTATAAAACTTTCAGAGCAAGCGAGCTTGCTTATGTGGTCAAAAAATCAGGGTACAGAAGAATACACTACAAAGCTGGTTATAAGCCAAAAATATAAGATTTTGAAGGCGATTGATCTTGGAGGTGGGGTCCTTAATCAAGATGATTGAAAGTCCCGTGAAAGCAAAAAGAAATTGTGGTTAGCTTGAGATAATAAAATCTTGATACGTCTGTAAAAAAAATCAAGGGCCTACATGGTGTATTCTATACAAATCCAATGAGAAATCTGTAAACCATTTGTTTGTTTCTTGTCCATTTTCACTTTCTTTGTTTCTTGTTCATTTTCAACGGCAGTCTGGAGTGATATCTTACAGGTTACAAATGGTAGGAATAAATGGGAGCATAGGTCATTGCTTGACTGTCTCCATGCCTAGATTTTAGAAAAATCAGTAACAGCTTGTAGAGCTCTTTCTTCTTATGTGCTTTGGGGTATCTAGATATCTAGGGACAAAATGATCTTTCAAAGATCTAAATTTTAATCCAGCTAAGGTTGCACACATAATCAAGATCGGTGGAAATGGTAATTGGGTTTCCATGTAAAGTAAAACCGGCCGGTCGGAGCTTTAAAAGAACCAAAACTTGATCTTGATCAAGCATGGGTGTGTCCTTCGATGGAGAAAAAGTCAAGGTGACCCTGGTATGTGTGGGGTTGGGGTCATTCTATTTAAGAATCAGCAACATCACTTAGAACTTGAGCTTGCTGCAGGTCCATGCACAAATAACAGGGCAGAGTTATACACCATGTGGCTGTTACTGAAGATAGCTGTAGATAAAGGTGTTACAGTTCTTCAAGCGTTCAGTGATTCAAAGTTGATAGTGGATTGGGCAAAACCAGAAATGTAGGCTAAATAATCCACTGCTAGAGCCTATTATGAACCAACTCTTGCAGGGCAAAGAAACATTTGAAGTCAACCATCTCCTTTGTTCATATTTACAAAAACTACAATGTACAGGCAGATCAACTATCAAAGGATGGTTTTTAAATTAACAAGGGATCGGAAGTGGAACTCTTGCTTCAGAAACAAGTTATGGGGAATATGTCTCGTTGTGGGGGGTTTTGTTTGGGAGGTATTTTGTTTGTATATGATAGCAAAAGAGTGATTATGTAGCCAGCATGGCTAGTTTACAAAAATTCTTTGAAACTGAAAATGAAAAGGCTGCCTTTATGGAGCCTGGAATGCTGTCAATTAGTAGATAGGGATGATAGAGAGACACGGTAAAATTTCAGTTCTCAAGACTGTATTTTTTGTTATGAGCCTGTGAAGGCTCCAGGATGTATATTCTGATTTCGTCTAAGAAAATATTGATTATAATGATTTTTTTCTTGAAAAAAAAAAAATACGTATTTTAAAATGAACAAAAATAAAATAAAATTGAAATGACCAATTTAAAAGAAATAAATGCCAAATTTCAGTAAAAGGGGGTAGAAACATTAATAGACACTTTAAGTGCCTCTTTAACAATACCTTGGGCTCCAACAGGAAGGAACTAACCATGGTCAGAAAGAAAAATAACTCCGGCTCAATAAACTAATTTTAACTGTAGCTCGATCATTTCAATGATGAATAAGAACCTTAGAATTATCACGAGAATTTTGAATCACGGCAGTGATCCACACAAATTCAAGTCCTAATAATAAAAATGGCTTTGTTAAATGTTATGATATTGGAATAAGGCGTTTCGCAGTTGGAGATATTGTCCTTGGTTTTTGGCTTCACGATACAAGGATTTTGGCAAAATGGCTTAAATGCTATAATATTTTAATACATACTTAAGACACAAGATATTCCGCATGCCATCATTGCGAAGGAAGATTAAGACAACCCAGAGATATCCAAAGATGATAAATTACGAGACATTAATATGCCACCATTTTGTAATATTAAAATTAAAGGCAAAACCAAAAAAGTACCTGAAGAGGACCAATTCAAAGAAATAAGAAAACTAACAAAATTTTACAAAGAGAAAATCCTAACAATAAAGATTAATTCCATAAGAGAGAGTTATCAAAAGCATTTATGCTTCTTCCATACAAAACAGTCGATTTGTAATATCTATAAACAACAATTAGAGGCTTCACCAAAAAAATTGAGTAATCTTATTTCAAAAATTGCAAAAACATGCAGAAAACATTTGAAGCTTTAACTTTGGAAAATAAAAATAACTCGCCAGAAAACGATATCAATGCACATGGAACAATCTTGGAGGGGTAATCCAATTCCTCTCATGATCATAAAACGAACCGGCCATCTCAATACAATTGCTTCGTGCAACAGCTAGGCCCCCACAAGTTCGGCTTCAGCTTCAGCTGGTGCCTCCTCCGTGGTCCTATCTACCTTAACTCCAACATCCTCGGAATAATCTCCATGTACCTAAAAAGTACAAATAAATTTATAAGTTCCATATGACATCACAGGTAAATCAGTGGCTTCCCGATAGAAAGTTAGCATAATGTTGCAAAAAGGGAAATGACAAATACCTCCATAAGTTTCCCCAAATCAAATTTTGGAGCCTTCAAAATTTTAACTTTGCGGATGAACACATTCTGTAGGGGATAAATGCTTGAAGTGGCTTTCTCGATTTCCTTTCCAATGACCTCAGGAATAAATTTTGCCACTAGCTCTTTCAAATCACAAGATGAAGCTTCGCGAATCATAATTTCTGTCATCTTTCTACGGATCTGAACAAGGGCTTGGAAAACAAAGCAATGAACAACAATAGCTAGCAGATGTAGGAGATGTATCCAATTACATAAGGTTATTTTACCTGTCTTATTTGACTTGATTGAGCATAGCATGTTCGCTTGACCTGATTAGGCCGCCTCTTTGTGAATCCAATGCAAAACATCCGCAACGTGTAGCTATCAGTTGTCTTAACATCAACATGGGCCTCGATCAAAGTCTGCCATTTGCGAACTAAAGATCTAAGCTTGTCCGTGGTGAAATCCATACCCTGTTGGGACAAAAAGGAAGCATGAAATACATATAGAATAAAAATAAAATTGTGTACTGCCACGGCAAGCATTTACATTTTAGAGGAAGTGATACTTACCCAGAAATTAGTAAGGACATTCCTTCCTTGAACATCTTCTGCACGAAGCTTAATCTTCCTGAAAGCCTGATCCTCATCATTCTGAAGATCAGCTAGAGACAACTCAAATACACGGTGCTTGAGGCCCTCAGAAGCTATCTGCGTCGTACAATGACATAAATTAGCAAGCCAGCAATAATCCAAAGAAAAACAACCCAAAAAATAATATAGATAAAGCGATAAATCTAATCACAGTCCATATCTGAGAGAAAGCCTTAAGAGACATAATTTACTATGGTCTGCTAGACTGTTATTATCTGATAAAATGATATTGTCTGAGCAGACAATATATTAAAGTGACAATCAGTAATTCGAGATGGGAGGGGGCAGTAAAGCAACAAATAAATTAGACTGAGTGGGCAACATTAGAACGTAGGCCTATGTGGATGTCAATATAATATATATAGTCCAAATAATTCAAACATTTCTGCTAGGGACTGGCAGCTGCATAAGCAACCTACTTCTTTGTATTAAAGCTTTAATGACAAATAATCCAAACATGACCATGTGCAACATGCTGGAGAAACGTCTTGAAATGGCATTCAAATATAGGTAGGATTAGTTAAATCAGTCCTCTGTATAACCCTGAGCATCCATTATAAATCAACAAATTTGGAGTGTTTGTCTCCAACTTATTATCTCGAGGTTAGGTTGTCATTATGTGTAAGTCATATATTAGCTATACCGAAATATTACAGAACGATCTAGCAACAAGTTGATAACTAATTTCATTAACTGGAAGTCTATGCATCCAAGTATCTGAATCTGGAAATGAGAAATGGGAGAAAGCTGACTTCCAGAAACAGGTAGTGCAGGTGGAGCAAGGGTCCAAAAGTATCAAAAACTTTAGGATATTCTGTGCATGAAACTACAAGGAAAAAGCCTAAAGGGAAATGCAAATTCACTGTTATAGATCCATCTTAACCCAGATCTATTAAACACCCCAGATCTATTAAACACCAAGGGAGATCAAAATGAAAATATAGGGTTAAGATGGTTGTATGTAGTTTATTTTATTACCGTATCAATTTACATTCATGTAATCAATGTCATTTCTGTTTCTTTTTAAAGTTATGGTCTTGAACTTTTATTTTACTTTGGAATTTTATTTTACTTTGGTTGACAAGCCTTACACAACAAGGATGGACAAACATCTCATTCACTTGGACTGTAGAGTGCACCTCACTTCTTTCATTGCAATAATAATCATTTAATCATTTAGACTAGATCCTGTAACTAAAGATCAACCCTCTGTAATGCAAAATCAAACCCCTCGAACAGTAATCGCTGCAATGATTGCCACAGAAAATCAAACTAACGGAAAAGTTCTTGAACAGACTTTATAATGGTTTTGAACAAATAGTTTCTGGGTATGCAAATCAGCCCAACAACCTATCAAACTTCCGATCTATAAAATCGGACTATTGTTTCTTAAGACCAGAGCCTATAACTCAAAATCAGCTCTCCAAAATGCAAAATCAAATCCCTGAAATACAGAATCGAACTTCTACAGCAACTGCTAGACAAAACTCAAATGTTTCTAACAGTTTCTGAACAGACCGCCTATTTTATTTTTTTTCAGAAGTTATAAAAAATACAAGAAAATACACTTAAAACTGTGGTTTTCGGAAACGGCCGATATACTGCCAGAAACAGATGTGAAGTTTCCCGAAACGTTTCCAAAAACTGCCAGCGACTATTTCCTGGCAGAAATGTGAAGAAGACAGAAGATGTAAAATGCTTAGAGACTCACCTTAGTACCCTGTGTCCTGGTAACTAGGGTTTTGCCAACAGTCCTTGTGTTAAAGGTCGAAGGCGCCTTAACATCATACCAATCCTTCTTGGTAAAGGGATCAACCCTGTATCAATTTAATCAAATGGAAATTGACAATTAGATCGATCTACCATCAATCCAGATAGAATAAAGGGGGGACTGTGCAATAGCTAGAAGACAGATTAGACCTACGCTTTCTTCTTGCCTCCCTTTTTGCCTTTGGAAATACGCTTGTTCTTTCTGATTCACATATTTTAGACAACAAAATCAATCGGTTGGATTCATACAGCATTTTATCAATGAAAATCAATGAATTTGGATTGGATACAATGCGGGGAGGAAGTGAGAAACGGAAATTTACCCGACCGCCATCGCTCCTGTAAGCAAAGAAGCTCCGCGTAAACGACGAAGATATTTAAAACCCTAAGCCCTAGCTGCAGACCGAACCCTAAGTCTGGGAAACCTCCGGTTTTAAAATTGGAGAATAAGCACGTTGTTTGTTTTTTGTTTGGTTAATAAAAGCATGAAATGGAAACAATCTACCTACCTAGGTAGTACATTTACATTTGATTTTATTTTATGTATGGGATTAAAGTTATATGCATATATATAAATTTAGATTGTGTATGGGATTAAGATTATATGTATATATATAATTTAGATTTAGGGAAATTGATAACTCATTGTGATTAACTTGGCGAGGTCCAAGTTCAAATTCAGTTGGCTATCAATATAAACTCTAGTGTAGTGTTAGGGGTTTGTAAGTCAGTGCCTAGCGGGAAACGTATTATTTAGCGTATTATTTAGCAAGGGTTGAGACATTCAGAAACACACTCACAAGGGAGGTCTTATTAGAGGTAATCTTAGCGATATTATTTGAAAGCACATGACCCCACTAGAGGTAGCATGAGCGATGACCATAAGGGACATTGGCTTTCTTGAATAGAGTATTTACGCTAAAACCATGGTCCTAAAATAAGACCTAAAACTATTTTTTATTGAACAAGTGTTGCATGGCAACGTAGTCCCTCCCAGTTTGGGATGGGAGTAAATGCGACCGAGTACAGACACGTGGCTAGCAAGTTGAAATACATTTGGTTTGCATGTAGAACATAGTATTCCCGAAATAGTTCTTCCTGGAATATATCAAAAAATATCAACATTTAAAAGGTTCTTGGACACAAAAAATTTAGCATTCTCGTATTAGTTTTCTTTGCATACGTTTTACATATGTTCTTTGAGAGAAACACAAAAAACTAGTAGTAACTTCTGTTACATAGGTTCGTGGAAAAAAACACAAAGAAATTTGCATCCTCGAATTAGTTATCTTTAAAAGAAGGGCTCCTGGACACAAAAGAAATTGAAATTTTTCAAATTACAAGTTCCTGGATGGCATAAATTATACATACCAAACTACTTAATTTTATAAAGTAGATATTTAGTTTTATACATATGAAATATGTACTTTTATAAAGTATGGGGATGAGATTTTATAGAGCATGCACAGAGCCCTCATTCCATACTTAGGCAGTTTTTGGATTGCGGGTTCTCGGGCTGGCGGGCTCAAAATTGGGCGTCTGATGTTCTGTGACCTACAAATAGCACCCACAGTTCTGCGATATACAAATTGACAAGTGGAGTTGTGTACTATAGAAATTTATCAGAAAATAATAATGTCTGTTACATATCTCTGGAAATTACATGAACATTTAAAAGCATACAATAGAATAGTAATAACGTCTGTTACATAGGTTCGTGGAGAAAAATGCAAAAAAAATAGCATTCCCGAATTGGTTTGCTTTAAAACAAAGGCTTTTCTTGGAAACAAAAAAAAATTAGCAATGTCGAATTAGTTTTCTTTACATACGTTTTACATACGCTCGTGGAGAGAAACACAAAAAAATAATAGTAACGTCTGTTACATAGGTTCGTGGAAAAAAACACAAAGAAATTAGCATTCCCGAATTAGTTATCTTTAAAACAAGGGATCCTGGACACAAAAGAAATTGAAATTTATCAAATTTTAGAAATTAGATATTTAGTTTTATACATACGAAATATGTACTTCTAAAGAATCACAAGTAATCACTTACCCTCTTAAGGTCCGATAGACCAATTCGGTCTTAATGGACGTTAATCATCATCATCATAGAGCATGCACGGAGTCTTCATTCCATACTTAGCGAGTTTTTGGATCGCAGGTTCTCGGCCTGGCGGGCTCAAAATTGGGCCTCTGTTGTTCCATGCCCTACAAATAGCACGGAGAGTTCTGCGATATACAAATTGAGAAGCGGACTTGCGAACTATAGAAACTTATAAAAAAATAAATAATGTCTGGTACATATCTCTGGAAATTGCATCAACATTTAAAAGCATACAATAGAATAGTAATAACGTCTGTTACATAGGTTCGTGGAGAAAAACACAAAAAAAATAGCATTCCCGAACTAGTTTGCTTTAAAACAAAGGGTTCTGGACAGAATAAAAATCGAAATTTATCAAAGTATAGGATCCTGGACACCCAAAAAGTTAGCATACAATAGAATAGTAACAACGTCATGCAAGATAAAAAAAATTAGCATATATTAGGACACAAAAATGTAGCAGACCTCCATACTTAGCTAGTGTTTGGATCGCGGGTTCTCGGGCTGGTGGGCTCAAAATTGGGTCTCTGTTGTTCTGTGGCCTACAAATAGCACCGAGAGTTTCGCGAATACAAATTGACAAGCGGACTTGCGAACTATAGAAATTTATCAAAAATAAATAATGCATGTTACATATCTCTGGAAATTACATCAACATTTAAAAGCATAGAATAAAATAGTAATAATGTTTGTTATAGCCAAAAAGTTAGGATACAATAGATTAGTAACAACGTCGTGCAAGACAAAAAATTAAGCATACAATAGGACACAAAAAATGTAGCAGACCTCCATACTTAGCCACTTTTTGGATTGCGGGTTCTCGAGTTGGCAGGCTCAAAATTGGGCCTCTCTTGTTCCGTGGCCTACAAATAGCACCGAGAGTTCCGCGATATACAAATTGAGAAGCAGACTTGCAGACTATAGAAATTTATCAAAAATAAATAATGTATGTTACATATAATAACATCTGTTACATAGGTTCGTGGAGAAAAAAACAAAAAACTTAGCATTTCTGAACTAGTTTGTTTGAAAGCAAAGGCTTCTGGACAGAAGAAAAATTGAAATTTATCAAAGTATAGGTTCCTGGACACCCAAAAAGTTAGCATACAATACAATAGTAACAACATTGTGCAAGACAAAAAAAATAGCATACATTAGGACACAAGAAATGTAGCAGACTCGAATTAGTTTTCTTTGGAAGAAATGAGAAAGTTTCCTGGACAGCCAAAATTTAGTATACAATAAATGCATTCCCGAATCAGTTTTCTTTGGAATTTATCAAAAATTAATAATGTGTGTTAAATCTTTCTGGAAATTTAAATGCGTTTGTCATATAGACTGGGATTGGGGTTCCCGCGGACCATAAAAAGAAATAAGTACAAGAATTAGGAATGTC
>ML823466.1:118373-148036 GCA_009831015.1 Picea engelmannii
TGATTTTCCTTTTGTTCAAGTGTGCCCTTCCTGTTCAAAAACTTGGTTGCCTGGCCAAACATCCGCGGAGCATCCTTGCCTAACAATAAATCTTTGAAAACTGAAACAAAGCCATTAAAAACTTCATAAAAACAATGGGAGGCCTTGTGCCTCCGCAGGGCCTCGTACCAAAATGTTACTGGGTCGAATCCACAGTTTATTTTATTGGAAAGAGAAAGTTTTGGAAACGGGCAACAATGCAATATTATGAAAATCAAGTAGGATGACATATAAAATTTATTTGATTCTTTGAATCATGACAACTGGGAACAGAGCTCAATGGAAATTAGCTTCCCCCAATCGAAAATGTATTGTTCCTTGACTGTGAAATACAAAATATAAATAATTATATGGGAAATTCTTGGCGTGGATGCCTGTCCCGTTATTCTTGAAAACATCCAAGCAATTTCCCGGAATGGATTTCTAAAGGAACTTACCTGCAACCTTGTGATATCTTCAGGAACTGTTATTGAGTCTTCGAGGAAGTCGGCTAATATGTCCAACCCGTTATCATGTTTTTCTAGAAACTGCTTGCAGTCTTTCCCTATGAACGTCAATGTTGGCTCCGACAATTTTACCATCTCGCGGAAGACCTAAGGTGACAAAGAAACAGGAGAATGGTCGCACAGTGGAATAATTCTTTGGCCTGGAATATATCTTTCAATGCACCAAGAGACCACCTCCTTACAGTAAAAAAACCTCAGGGACGCAGCCTGCACGAGCAATTCCAGACATCCAAATCACTTCGTTCAGGGTGGAATGGGATGAATAGTAAAAGTATGCCCTGGACCACTAGAATTTTTGGTCTTGATGTCCGAAGATATTTACTATATCTTCACAAAACTGTTGCCGACCTGCTGCCATAAGTCTACAAGAACGTTTGTTTTCTCCAAACGATGAATGAAATGAAAAGTTGGAAGGGATAATATAATCCTATGCAAATCTTGGTCCAAAGCGTGTGAATGGGAGATGTCCTCGAGACTTTCGCTCATTAATGACAATTTCGACGATTGTTGCATGATGCATTGTTAACATCAAACACTAGTAATCACATACATAGAAATGTGAACATGGCGGATATTGCAATGAGCGATTAAACATTGTAGATTTCTTGAGCGGGCCAACACGACGACGTGTGTTTGAGATGAACAATCGGAAGGGACAAAATAACTCTCCGCACATCTTGGTTTAATGCATAATAATGGGAGATCTCCTCAATGTTTCGTGCATTAATGACAATGTTGGCGGTTCCTGCATGGTTAGCTGTTAGCATGAAAGGTTTCTAATTGTGCAGTAAGAAAGTACAGAGGTCGCAGGCACGGGAAAAACAACTTTGAAATAGGGTTACAAGGTACAACCGTTGAAGGTGAGGGCGCGAGGGCCAAATTGTATGTCTCAGAAATTTTTGAGTGCAATACGCCTAACAACGAAGAGGGTATGGCACGATAGTCCAAAGGGCAATTTGTATATGACTAGTAAGAGAATAACTAATGTATATCAGGAAGGACGGGAAGTTACTGTGGATGGAAGGCAGCGAGAGATACTTTGAAAAATTTGTGAGTCGTGGCAGAGTGAAGCTTGCGAGTTCGACGAGTTCAAGCTGGAATTGTAGATCACGAAAGTTTTGAGTGCAAGATGTACACGACGCAACAAGAAGCAGAGTTCGAAACCACCAAGCAGGCAACTGTGGCCATAAAATTGGTTGAGTATGGAAAGCAACAGCAGTTGGTCAGATTCGTCGTGTGATTATATAGATGGAGATAAAGATATGTCAACCCACCAATGCTAGAACCCATGACCATAGAAAGGCGGCTAAGTATAT
Source organism: Picea engelmannii (assembly GCA_009831015.1). Classification (NCBI taxonomy): domain Eukaryota; kingdom Viridiplantae; phylum Streptophyta; class Pinopsida; order Pinales; family Pinaceae; genus Picea; species Picea engelmannii. The sequence goes on from ML823466.1 coordinate 120,235, forward strand.
AACCAGAAAGAGAAAATACAAGGAAAGAAGAAAAGGGAAAAAGGACCAAGGAGTCCGCGGTGGAATTGTAAATCACGGAAATTTTGAGTGCAATATGTATATCACAGAACAAGAAGCAACAGAGTTCGAATGCACCAACCCAAAACAATGACTAAGAAATGGAGATTTCGTGAACCTGTGAACGGGAGAATCCAAAAAAGGGTCACAAGGTCTCCCTAGAAGACGCGAGGCCCCGACGGTCAAATTGTATCATTCAGAACATTTGAATGCATAATCTATAACATAGAAGAGGGGACAATGTCGGAACCCGGTAGTGAATTTCTATATTGCGGAGGGCTGGATGCAAATTGTTTCGTATCAGTGTGTGCAGTTGTCACTAGAAAGAGTCACTAGTAAGAGCACAACCAATGTATATTAGGAAGGACAAGAAGTTAGTTGGGATGGAAGACAACCACAGATACTCGAAACATGTGTGAACCGTGGTAGAGTGAAGCTTGTGAATTCGAGTCCGCGGTAGAATTGTAGATCACAGAAGTTTTGAGTGCAATATGTACATCACGAAACAAGAAGCAGAGTTCGAAACCGCTAACCCAGCAACCGCAGCCGTAAAATTGGCTAAGTATGGAAACCAACAACGGTCGGTCGGATTCGTCGTGTGATTATATAGATGGAGATAAAGATATGTCATCCCATGAACGTTGGAACCCACAATGATAGAAAGGTGACTAAGTATATAACCAGAGAGGCATAATACACGAGAAGAAGAAAAGGGCAAAAGGACTAAGGAGTCTGCGGTGGAATTGTAGATCATGGAAATTTTGAGTAGAAGATGTGAACCCGGTAGTCAATTTGTATTTTGGATCGCGGGTTCTCGGGCTGGCGGGCTCAAAATTGGGTGTCTGATGTTCCGTGCCCTACAAATAGAACCCACAGTTTCGCGATATACAAATTGACAAGCGGAGTTGCGGACTATAGAAATTTATCAGAAAATAATAATGTCTGTTACATATCTCTGGAAATTACATGAACATTTAAAAGCATACAATAGAATAGCAATAACGTCTGTTACATAGGTTCGTGGAGAAAAACACAAAAAAAATAGCATTCCCGAATTAGTTTGCTTTAAAACAAAGGCTTTTATTGGACAAAAAAAAATTAGCATTGCCAAATTAGTTTTCTTTACATACGTTTTACATACGTTCGTGGAGAGAAACACAAAAAAATAATAGTAACGTCTGTTACATATGTTCGTGGAAAAAAACACAAAGAAATTAGCATCCCCGAATTAGGTACAATTGTAGATCACAGAAGTTTTGAGTGCAAGATGTACATCACGGAACAGGAAGCAGAGTTCGAAACCACCATCCTGGCAACCACGACCATAAAATTGGCTAAGTAAGGAAAGCAACAACGGTCGGTCGGCTTCGTGGTGTGATTATATAGATGGAGATAAAGATATGTCAAGCCGCCAACGCTGGAACCCGCGATGATAGAAAGGCGACTAAGTATATAACCAGAGATCCATAATACATGGGAAGAAGAAAAGGGAAAAGCGACTAAGGAGTCTGTGGTGGAATTGTAGATCACGAAAATTTTGAGTAGAAGATATGAACCCGGTAGTCAATTTGTATATTGCGAACGGTCGGATGCCAACTGTTTCATACCATTGTGTCCAGTTGTCACTAGTAAGAGCACAACCAATCTATATTAGGAACGAGAGGAAGTCAGTGAAGATGGAAGGTAGCAGCAAATACTTTGAAACATTTGTGAACCGTGGGAGAACGAAGCTTCGTGCCAACTCGAAACAATATCCAAGAGTTGGACATTTCCTGAACCCGGCAATAGGAGGATGCAAAACAGGCTAACAAAGTCTCTGCAGAAGACGTGAGGCCCCGAGGTTCTAATTGTATCGCTCCAAACATTTGAATGCATAATCTGTAACAAGGAAGAGCAGACGATGAGGGAATCCGGTAGTGAAATTGTATATTGCGGAGGGTGTGATGCCAACTGTTTTGTACTTCTCTATCCAGTTGTCACCACTAAGAGCTAATTTAGTATTGACAAAAAAAAATTAGATACTGTTAGATACTTGATAGGGATTGCCATCCGTAAACAATAGCAATCTCCACCTCGCCAGCCCTAGACTTTGTGTGTCAATTTGTATATCGCAGAACTAGGAGCGTTGTTTGGAGGACACAGAACAATAGAAATGCAATGTTCAGTCAGCCAGTCCACAGGTCTACTTGTCAATTTGTATATCGTAGAATTTTGGGTGCTATTTGCAGAGCACGGAACAATGGAGGCCCAATTTTGAGCTTGCTCGCCCGAGAACCCACGATCCAAAATGTGGCTAGGTACGAAATGCGCAATCCGTACATGCTCTATAAAATATCATGTCCATACTTTATAGTCCCATAATACACGGGAAGAAAAAAAGGGAAAAAGTATGGAGGAGTCCACAGTGGAATTGTAGATCACGCAAATTTTGAGTGGAAGATGTATATCACGGAAGGATGGGAAGTTGTTGGGGATAGAAAGCAACAACAAATACTTTGAATGAAGTTAATGTATATGAGGAACCCGTAGTGGAATTGTAGATCACGGATGTTTTGAGTGCAAGATGTATATAACAGAACGATAAACAATCGGGTTCGTAAGCGCCGACCCCACAGCGGTGGCCATAAAATTGCCTAAGTATTGAAAGGAACAGCGGTCGGTCGGATTCGTCGTGTGAGGATATGGATGGAGATGAAGACATGTCAACCCGCCAACTCTGGAACCGAATACCATAGAAAGGTGACTAAGTATATATCCAAAAAGTGATAAAGAGCGGGAAGAAGAAAAGGCCAGTTCGTATGCGCCAACTGAGCAACCATGGCCATAAAATTGCCTAGGTGTGCAAAGGAACAGCGGTTGGTCGGATTCATCATGTGAAGATACAGATGGAAATGAAGATATGCCAGCCCATGAACCCTACAAGCGCCCATCATACAAAGACGACTAAGTATAAAACTAGAAAGCCATAATGAATGGGAGAAGGAAAAGGGGAAAAGGGATAAGTATCTGACAGTCGAAAAACCTTGTTTTTTCGTTTATTAATGGCAATGTTTTTGAACCCCTGCTGGGTTCTCACTAGTAAAAGCATAAACTGCAGATCATTGAAGTTCTTTGGTTGCAAGATGTATATGATGGAACAAGGGACATAGGTGGTGGGTACCGTGAACTCGGGGCCTGGTGGCCAGATAACAGGCTAAGTATTGGTCAAGAGAAAGGTTTGATATCTATTTCAATAATATTCATACTAATATGTATTAATGGAGAAAGTTTTCATATTTATCTGAATAGCATTCATACTAATATATATTAATGGATTGTTTCTGTTCCAAATGCAAATGACCTCCCAATTTGCAGGATGTTCTTCGGTTTGCAAATTTCGTTGAAACCATGAAAATTTTGACTGTAAGATGTACATAGCACAACAAGAAACATGAATTTGCATTGTGGTTTCAACAAGATAAACTCCTTATAATCTATTCATCTTGTATTTCTTGCAATGACATGAGCAAACGCCGACTCTCCATAAACATCAATATCTAAATTAAATTAAATGTAATGAAAATTGGTGTGATTTAAGTAATTAAGACAGCTTCAGTCGTCCCTTTATTAATGCCAAGCTTTTCGAACGCCTGGTGAATTATCAATAGTTAAAGCATAAATTACAGAGCACAGAAGCTCTTTGGCTGCACAAACATAATTGCTTAAGCTTTACAGAAGAGGAAGTTTTTGTATTTATTCCAATAGTACTGGTATTAGTATATATGCATGGATATTATCAAATAGAAGAAGTTGCCTTATTGTAACTCATTAATTCATTCTATTTACGAGACCCGAAGAATGGAAACAGGATGACTCCTCCAATTTATTTCTTTAAATACAGGACCGACGCCACATAAGTATGGCTTATGAAAAAATATTCTTAAATGTAAAATGTAAGCAACGAACATAGCAAGCTTTATCTAAATTGAAGTAGTGGGCAGTAGAAAGAAAAGCTCGTTGTCCATATTTAACGACATAGGGGAAGAAGGCACAAAATAAAATTAAAAAAAATACCAGTGATTGGAAAATACCATTAAAAAATAAAGCGGAATTATTATATATCTAAATAAGATGGGTTACAAAATACAGTTGAGGCTATTTGCCACAACGATTGCGATTTGGCCTGCCGCCGACCAATAAAAAATATGTACATTGATGAAGCTTCTTGACAGTTTTCTTGACGTTCAAACCCTTTATTCGTAAAAAAAGTTCAATATCAATTTCGGGTTTTATACTTAATCGTTGTTGCCAACTACATCTATCCCAGTTTTTTGAACACCTTGTCTCTTCCAGATATGGTCTGCTTGCAATCGTAGGTTATTCAACATTCTGTTCTTTCTCAAGTAGTAATTTTCCTCTGCCATCGAAAACTTGGGGTTCAAGGTGCTTTCCTTGCAATGTTCCTGACCCTTGACATCCGAGACAACTTAGAAATGTGATTCAGGCTGATTTCAAAGTGGAGGAAGTCATTTTATGTCACCATAGCTATGCCAGGGGAAAAAAAATTCAAGTATGTTGTGACTGATATTCTCCCTGTATTCGATCCTCTGTTTGGTTGAAAAGCCTGCCTGAAGATTTGTATGTTGAACTTCTTTGCTTTATTACAGTAAATTGGAAGAAACGTCCAACCCAGCTAAAAAATGCAAATCTGTTGAGGTACATAACTTCTTCAGGCAGCACAGATCTGCCAAGTGCAGAACGCATCACCGCATGTCTAGCAAGTGTATCAAATGTTGCAGATCGCATCAGAAACTTTTGTAGCGATAATATGTCGTTTTATCCACCCATACAGTTTCTGTTACCCGTCTCTGGTTGCATTCGCAAATGGAGTAATATTTCACGTCATTTATGAACATGACAGGCCATTCTGCAAGCCACTGTAAATGCGTCGCCCCGAGGAAGACAAAATCTTGTGGGATCTGCAGAATTCGATACACTTGCCAAATCTGTGTTGTTGGAAGAAGCTATATACTTCAACGAAGAACTATTTTGCACATGACTTGAAAATCCATTACAACTCCCAGCAAGAAAACAAAGAAGTTCAATAAACAAATCACCAGGCAACCTTTTCAACCAACCAAAGCATCGAACACAGGGAGAACACCAACTAGAACATACTTGTTCTTTTTTTTTTCCTCCCCTCTGACTTTCTCTACTATAACATAGTTTTTTTTTTACTCAAAGCTCACATCACATAAAACCAGTCTCTCTTATTTCATTTGGGCCTCAATCGCATCTCTAAGTTGTCTTACATGTCCATGACCAGGAACATTAGAACGAAGGCACCCTAAAGCGCAACTCTTTGATGATAGAGAGAAATGGCAATAAGTATTTAAAAGCAATGTTGGATGATCTTCCGTAGATTTTGTGTTAATTTGTTTTAATGACAGATGTTCTCTATATTTTCGCTAATTAATGCCAATCTTTTCGAATATGTACGTTGAATAGTGACTATTAGCACGTATTAAAATTCCCATAACCGAGCAGATTCTCAAATTTCACATCTAAGATATGCACAATATTAAAGAGGGACATGACGTGAAGGCCTATGTGGGCAACACATTCGTGGACTATGCTGAAGCTTTTAAGAAAACTAAAAGACCGCAAACAGGAAAAAAAAAGAAAAAAAGTTAAATTTCAAACTCAAAATTGAGGCAAAAGAAAAACTAGATCCAATGATATTCGCCTATCTATTCATTTTAACGGGAGATGTCCTCGACCTTTCCAGTTATTAAAGCCCATTTTTTTGTACCTGTCTGGTCGATTCTGACTTTTGAAAGCATAATTAATGTCTATTGGGAAGGGCGGAAGGTAGCGGGGATGGAGGGGAGCGACAAATGATTTTAAATTTTATGAAATCGGAAAATCGTGAACCCGCAAAACTGAGCCAAAAACACAGTTTACAAGAGCAAAACAAAAGGAAGAGAACAACTATATCGCTCACACAACAAAACCTACTCTCATAACTATGAAACCATAGCAACACATAATCCATGGAAAAAGCATCATCGAATATGAAATATAGTTTGAGGCCAACACAGTTCCAATCACGATTGTAGAAACCCAAACGTGCAAACTGCAAGAACACGAACAGGCAAGCAAGAACAACAACAACATGCAAATAAGAAATCAGTGGAGATGCAAAAAACAAGCATGAACCAGTAAACCAACAATGTCGCTGAAACATATAAATTTAAAAAATGATTTTTTTTTATTGTAACAAGCCTGTTAAGTAAGCATTCAACGCTACCAAGCCTGTTAGGTGAACATTTAAATCTGTCAGAAATGCTCTCTAAACATGTAACAAAAAAAATGCAATGTGGCAAATCTCTGACGTATCCCCAAAAAATTATTATATTTTTTGTAACAATAGTTTGAACACCAGAGAATGTATTGGAAGGCCAAACTTTGGATATGCAACCATATCAAACATTGCCATAAATTTACCTAGCATAAAATGCTAAACCAAACATTCGGATTAATGCTAGCATTAATCTACCTTCGACGAATGCATAACAAAATATATGATTCATAAAGACCATATATGATCAAATACTTTGGATATGCCAACATATATAACATTGGGAATAACAAAGCCGACAATAAGACCTCCAATCCCTTGTCCAATCAGATCATGACAAATATGGTACTTTTTTTAATATAAAAATTGATGTTTTCATTTCCCTGGTTCCAACAATAGATAATATGGAAATATTTATGGTCAAAGGACAAACTAATATGAAGTCAACGATTTATCGATCACTATAGTCCCTCTATGCCTACGACAAGGACTAATAAGAGTTCATCTTCCTCAAACATAAGGAAACAGGTTAACACTGCAAGACATAGACATCTAACAGGGGTGGAAGTTTGTTGCACGATTTTTCTTGAATAACGACGGCGAGTCAACCTCTACCTGTTAAGTTCCAAAGATCTGCAAATACAAACACCACACAAGATCCAAAGGTCAATATAGAAAATTCACACATTATTATTATCCAAACCCTTAAGGTAAGGCAACACCATACAATAGATCATATTACAAATGGGATCCACTCATATTCACTTGTCTCTTTGAGGGGGCAACTTCCTAATGAGCTACTACTCCAAATACAATACTTCTTGACTTGTTCATTACATTGTTTGAATCTCTTTATATAGTGTTGCCAACCACCTAAGAACATTCTAGAGGATGAACCTTCTAGTAAGTCCTCTTGCATTTATTGCATTCACACCAGGTCTTATTTATTAAAAATGGCATTTATTGCATTCACACTGGCCCTTATTTATTAAAAGTTGTCTTTATACATAACAATACTTATCTACTATTATTCCTCTTAGGTACCCCATATTATTCCCCTAGCTACACTACATTCCATCCCCCTTATGAAATTGTTGTCATCAACGCTTGTTATGAGGGAGTACAACCATATACCAAGGTCCCATGGATTAAATGTGGATCATAATGTTGAAATAGGCTAGAGAACCAATGTCCCATGTAGAAGTGTTAACCACCATGTTGAAGTAGTATAATATCCATTGTAAATCGGGGTCCCATGTCCAAGTGCTCATGTGAACTCCCCTATGAAGATATTGGGACTCAATACGCTATTAAAAATGGTGTGTAGCACACCCTACCCCTAAGTAGCCTTTTAAGGGACGGGGCATTAAAATTTCTCTTCTACTAACTATCTCAAATTCTCTCTTTCACAACTCCATCGTCTTCTACTCGTAAAGAGCTTCCCAACGATTGTGATTTCGCTCCAAAAGGAGCTATAGAACGAAAGTTGTGACCCTCCAAATTTTTACCGAGTTGGTCATGTGGTATCCCGTAACTCGTGCCATCTAACGTGACGATAACATGGATCCGAGGTGGCATTATCCTAGCTTGCCATTGTGGAATCCCCATCATTCTACTCCTCATTGTGATGTCAATGGATCCAAGTTTAGCATTTTATGCTAGGTAAATTTATGGCAATGTTTGATATGGTGGCATTATCCTAGCTTACCATTGTGGAATCCCCATCATTCTACTCCTCATTATGGCTAGTCTAAATTGACATCCCCATCACCAAATTATACTCCTCATTTACACCTTTTTGGCCTACCTAAGCTTGGATAAATGACAAAGAACACTATCTCCAGTCACTTATAAGGTCGTGAGGTAAAGTATATTTGAATTCATGCATTTTGTGGTTTATTAAGCTAGGAGATTAAATATTTCATGTGCTAATGTTGAAATTGCTATATGTAGCCTTTGACCTTTGGACAAGTCCGACACTCCTATGTCAGCCAAGCCATCCTGTACTTATGCACCAACTCACACAATTCAATACCTACCATGTATTCCGGTACCACTTGACGACTGTTGAGATCCGGTACCCAAACACCAATCCGGTACTTCCGTTATGCCTTATGTCTGAATCCGGTACCAAGAGCGCCTCCTGTTCAGATCCGGTACCTGCGGATCACTCACTATCGTGATTCGGTACCAACGCTCGCAACCTGTTTTAGTCCGATACCAACCAATTGCGTGTTGTTCAGATCCGATACTATCTGTCGTGTCTCGCCTGTTATGATCCGATACCAGTAGAGGAAACATAGTATGCCAAGTTAAGCTCCAGATCGTGCTTGAGATATTTGTTGACTGTTTATTATATCATCAAAGTTTCTAGAAAGACTGTATTGAGCTAGTTTGATTATTGCTTCATCCTCATGCACTCCGTGTCATGAGGATAAAGCTTAAAATATGCAACTGAGTGTGTAAATTTGACAATCACTGATATGCTAAAGATTTCACCTCCTTGTGTTTCACGACTGACACTGTTTAAATAGTCGTGGCAAGGATGGTGGTTGGGGAGAGCATGGAGAGCATAGCATAGCACAACATGTCAGAGCAGTATCGCATATTGTAGAACACATCTTGAGTTTGAGTTTAATAAAAGAGTTTCATTTATTTCCATGTCTTGATTATTAATGAATGGATGCAAATTGAGTTGGTAGCATAATCTAATTTCATGTTTTGAGATTCGAGTAAGAATGATGTGTTGATCGAAGACTAACTTACTGTAGACTCCAATTGCTGACCTGTTGAAGCGGCAAGGGCCCACCGCCCAACATAGGTCATCATTCTTGTATATTAGTGTTAGCATTTGATTTCGATAGTGTAACCGTTAGACTAGCTATAGCTTTGATTTCTCAATTTAATCCATCATCTCTAACAGTTTTAGATGTTAGCAGTATAGTTTAGTTTAGGATTTTGATCATATAATTGCTTAAGATCTTTACTTACTCTGTTTTTGCATATGCCCTGTTTCTGTTTTTATAAATTTGATTTCTCTTAGTGAACATAGACGTTGGCATCAATAGTCAAACATACTGGGAAAAGAACTAGTGAAGTTCACAATAGATTATTGTGAGCCACAACATACCCAATATACTGGCTATTGAACTACCCATGATATGCCTTGATGATTGATGTGTGATTTCCTTTTTTAGAGTGTGATTGCATAATTAGCTTTCTGGGTCAAATAACAGAGTTGATATGTCAAAGGACTCCATTTCATACTTGCATGTGCCACAATGGAGTAGATAGCCCCTCTGTGAAAGACAACCAAAGTGTGTTTTAGTTTGACAGTTTGCTTTATTCCCAGCATGCATAATCTAGATTAGTTCTATAATCGTGACATTAGAATTACCTCTCTTACTGGTGTCTTGTAACTCTGTTGATTACGAATCCTGGATTGATAATTAATGTGTGCATTATACTAATCATATAAGCAAACCAACATAAAACTATTGTCATCAGCTCTCGGACTTTCTCCTGGTGTGCTTTACGTCCATCTTCGACGGATATGGTAACGAGGAATATTCCCTCGCGATACCATCCATTCAAAGTTTGAACGATTTGAGCAGTTTCACTGCTCCAAACTCAAGGTATCGAGGGATATTCCCTTCTATTCAATGGACGGTGTAGATGCACGTCATGGTCTCATGACTGACGGTTGAGATCCGTCTGGTGCCTAAGGTTCACCTGTCCCACTGGACCCCACTCAACTCGTCAACTAGTTAATGATTAACATATGTCGTTCTAGGGACATCTTGTCTGCCTTGCTGGCAAGTCGTGTCATTCACAACGTTAACACTTCACCTCTTAAATTAGGTGGGACTCACAACAGATCGATGGATACCAGTCCATCTCTCCATTCACAGATCTATGGTCAAGATCTGCTCTTCATCGAAGTTGCACTCAATGCTTTGGAGCATCTCATTCGAGGTCGTTCTCACGACACATGGGATTTCCTTTCGAAAACCCCACTCCAAATGGTTCTTTCAGAGTCCCTCATTCAAAACCTTTCCCACAATGCCTAAGGGTTCTCTCCAATGCCTTCACTCCAAACATTCTGTCAATTAACGGTCTCGATCTCTTCAGATCGATGATTATCATTCTCCGTTGGACAACACTGTGTTTCAAGGAGTGACAACAATATGTTTCATGAACTTAGTCATTTTTCGGGTTCCACAAGACTTCATTCCTAACCTATAAGGACTTGAACCCCAATCTATGGTCATTGAAAGTTACAAAGGCTTAGGAATAAAACCTTACAGGGTTTGATGGTTTCTCCACCCAAGAATATACAATGCTCAAGTAGGCAACAGTTCACACCGAGTTGCTTTCACGAATTAGCAAAGCAATAATAAACATCCTACCATAGCTCGTCTTACAGCTTTCAAAATCATAATTTAAGTACACAGACTTTCTCTTAGACTCAAACACACATATATATATATATATAATCATTCAATTGTTCCATTCATGAGCACTCATATAAATCATTCACAGTCAGTTTTAGTACAGATGAACACTTATCTGATAAGGAAGTTGCCAAATCCAACTGATTGAGAGAGGACGTCTTTCCTCCCAACCTTATGCCTTGATGTATAGTCACTTCCTACAACATGCCACCCCTGTGCGAAGCCATGATACCACTAAGGATATTGACTCAGCAGGGTTCTGAGTTTGCGATGATCTAGGAAGGTTACTCTCCTTCCCCCTCTGACACAACAAAAGTTGCCACCTCCCAATGAGCTTTAGGCCTCTGCAGGTTAATCAGGTGGTTTCTCAATTGGATTTCCTCTGCACAAGGGAGTCCCTTCTCTACTCAATAGTCACTCGGTGAACTCCCCTTACCAGTGTCAGTTTCTATCCAGTAAGCACCAAGTTGCATCCCACTATTGCTCCAGTTCGGGAATACGGGTCTTCTTTGTTCAGGGTGATCATCAACAACTCAGACAAGCATCCTATTTTCTTCCAGAAAGCTATTTTTCGTTTCTCAGTTAACACATCGACGCTTCTGCATTCTGTTGCTCGTCTCTAAGCCTTTTATGTTATTGCAGGGTCTCCTTTCTATCTGATTCCCCTCTGTGTGTGTATCCCTCTTCTCTTTCTCTCTCCTCCCGTGTGTATGTGATTACCATCTGCTATCATCCTGTGTGGGTTGTGTTTTTCCTCCTTTGATCTTCTTCTCCATCCCCTCGAGGTCTCTGCAGTGTCTTGCAAATGTAACATGTAGTATGCCAGTCATAATCTGAAGGGGTGGTTATGTGGTACATTCCCCCTTTAGTTGTTCAATCGACCATTCTCTCTCTGTATGGACCAACTGTCATAGTCATTAACTGCTCAACCACCTCTGTGACATTTTCTTAATGGTCATGTGGTATCCTCATCAATCTGGTATGCTAGTAGGTGAAGTTATTATGTTCGCAAGCATAGATTAACTTATTGTGCAAGCTTCCTATTTTCTTCACTGATGCATTTTAGCTCCACTTCACGCAACCATTCCATCAGTCCCTCTGCCTCATCAATTTCTTCTAGTGTATCATGGCTAGTACTTATCAAGGTTGTTCCCTCTCAGCCAACAATTTGGTGTTTATATTAAATGAAAACACAATTACATTTCTCATATTTTTAACATATGAAGTTTGTGCATAATTACAATATTGGGAGAAAACGGGGTGTTACATGGTGCTCCAAATGTCTACACTAGTCATGTGGATTCAAATATGTAAAGTCGGCCAAAAAATCATCCACGAGTACTGGAGAATAAGAGACCAGAAGAAGAGTATGCATAGAAGGCTCATGTCTACTCTCCAAAATGTGTTCTACATAAGGTGGAGTAGAGTCAACAAATAAAATATGAAAGTGGTTGTCATCCTAGAAATGAGAATTATCCATATACCAATAATCACATTTAGCCTCCCAATAATACCAAGCATATGTTTCTTGACAATATTTTGTCATGACGTGACAATCGATAATCTCCATGTTACATTTCTTCTCGCATGCATGGATGATGATTTCCATGTTGTAGCTCACCCTATGATATGTTGTCTTGAGGGCTTCAAACCCCCATCGAACTTCCATGAGGATTTGAGAGTGAATATCCATTGGAAACAACACATATAATATACCAAAAGAAATCTCTAAAAATTCTCTATCCAATGGCACTGATTTGGTAGCAAGTTGAGCACCATGTCAAAAGTTATGAGCTCAGTCCCGTTGTCGTCACAAAAACACTGGAAAATCATTGATTTTAAATCAACGATATCTTCACTTCACGATATCAATGATATATTCATTTGAATGATTTTTTTTAAATGGGCTATTTTTGCAAGAGGAACTCAGATCTGTAATTTGTTTAAGCAAATTTGGTACCAATTGCTATAAAAATCATCAAAATCGTGCGGTCGTCTGTGGAAAAACTTTAAAAAATAGCATATTTAAAATGTTAATAACTTCACTTCCTGGACTCCATTTCAGAAGTTTTTTTTTTTTTAAATAAATTGATTGTTTTTTCGAGAGGAACTCAGATATGCAACCAATTTCTGCAAATTCTGTATAGAAAACTACATGAATTGTCCGGAGTGTCACAGTTCATTCCCCCTTTTTTAATTTTTAATTGTAGTCGAAGAAAGTTCTCTGATACCACTTGTTAATTTACAAATATTTGCAAATACAAACACCACACAAAATCCAGAAAACAATATAGAAAATCCACACTTTATTATTAAGGTATGGAAACATCATACAATAGATCATATTATGGACGGGAGCCACTCATGTTCACTTGCCGCTTTGAAAACCCTAGAAAATGGTTGATTTTAAATCAACGATATCTTCACTTTTGGAGCTTCAATTTGGATCTCTTTGTTTTTAAATGGGTTATTTTTGCAAGAGGAACTTTGATTTGTAATTTGTCGAACAAATTCAACACTAATTATTACAGAAATCAACAAAATTGTGTGGTCATCCACATAAAACCCCTGAAAATTAGCAGATTTTAAAATGTTAATAACTTCACTTCCTAGACTTCGTTTTGGACGATATTTTTTTTAAATTGGTTTTTTTTTCGAGAGGAACTCAAATATACAACCATTTTCTACAAAATTTGCATAGAAAACTATAGGGAATTGTCCAGAGTGTCGTAAGCCTCTTTTTTTTCTTCGAAAAATCTGCAAAATAGAAGAAAAAAAATTCATGTTTGTGTGGTCAAAGAAAGTGATCCGATACCACTTGTTAAGTACCAAAGACCTGAATACAAAAACACCACAATAGATCCAAAGAACAATATAGAAAAATATTCACTTTATTAATCTAAAACCCTTCGGGTAGGGCAACACCATACAAATCATATTAAGGAAGGGATCCACTCATGTTCACTTGTCTCTTTGAGGCGACAACCTCCTAATGAGCTATTGCTCCAAATATAATACTTCTTGACTTCCCCATAACATTGTTTTAACCCCCCTATATAGTGCTACCAACCACCTAAGAACATTCTAGAGGTAGAACCTTCTAGAAGTGGAACCTTCCAGTAATCCCTCTTACATTTTTTGTATTCACACTATTACATGTACATGGTCATATATCTATTAATACTCTCATTGGCTACCTAGGGAGGTACCCAATGGGAGTAATAATAGATATACAACCATGTACATGTAATAGTGTGAACACAATAAATGTAAGAGGGCTTACTAGAAGGTTCTTCTTCTGGAAGGTTCCTCCTCTAGAATGTTCCTAGGAGAGAGAGAGAGAGAGAGAGAGAAGGCTATATAAAGAAGTGTAAATAATGTATTATAACATAGTGAAGAATATTGTTATTGTAGCAAGCAAGTATTACTTGGGAGTGCATTCCTTCCATAAGGAATAATATATGGTGTTACCCTACCTCAAGGGTTTTATTTATTTCTTATGTTGAGTATTTTATGTGGATGATTTGAGTTATTTTTTAAGTTATATTTTCAGATCTATTGAGGTACATAACATTTGGTATCATATCTCTTTCTTCGGTCAAAAAAAGGAAGATTTTTTTTGTTCTTTTTGCATATTTTTTCTAAGGAAAAAAGGGGGCGACACATTTCAGATTTAGTTTTGAAACTTTATGAGTAGAATTTGTAGAAACAAATTGGATATTTGAATTCCTCTCGGATAAATACTCAATTTCAATTTTTTTTTTGTCTAAACCAGAGTCTGAGAAGTGAAGTTACTAGCATTTTAAATTCTGCAATTTCAAGGTTTTCCAAAAAAAACTGCGCGATTTTTACAGTAAGCTATTTTTAAACCCTAGTTTTTGTTGAAGATTTCTTCCAAGCAAGATGATTTTTACTAGAAAAGATGATGGCCCTAGTATTGAAGAATATATGCAATGGTTGAAATCAATATGGAAAGAGAAGTGGAAATATTGTCTACACTATGGTTTCAAAGAAGATGCTATCAAATGGTGGGGATCACTTGACTATTTTGAGTGGAGTGCACTTTCTAATGAAGCACGTGGAAAATTAGTTTTAGACAAGTGGTCTCATGCAAAGTGTAAGGATAAAGAAAGGACCAAGGGTTTATTTTCATGTGGTAAATCTATATTATAGGTTCGTGGTTGTATTCATAAAGAAAGAGTCATTATTTCTATTAACCCTAGTTGCCATCAAAATTTTATCAATGTTCAATTGGTTAATAGATTGCAAGTTCCTGCAAAGAATATTCAAAACACACAGGTTGAAGGTGAAAATATTCCACTTTTTAAATATTTGAAGATTACAATGGACAAATAAGTGTTGCATTTTGATTTTCATGCCATATATAAGAATGATGTGGATGTTATTCTTGGATATCCTTGGATGGAATCAATGGGTACAACTAATGTCAATGTGCCAAAGAATTTTATCAAGCTTTGGTATAAGAAAAAGAAAATTACATTGCAGGATGTGTCTCTCGGTAAGAAAGAAGGGCCCACGGAGGTAAGCAAAGAAGTGATTGCAGAGTCTGAAGTTGAATCAGAAGCAAAAGCTACATAAACAATTACAACAAAGCACCAAAAAGAGCATCAAAACATAGAAGAATCTCAGGAACCACATGTTGAATAGTCCAAGCAAGTAGACTCGAGAGATAAGGTTGATGTATATCACCATCCACACCACATAGAGAAACAACAGTCATCCAGGTAGGGGCGTGAGCATCAACATGCTTATAGACCAGCATGGCACCAAAAAGGAAATCAATGAAGAGGTGCATGGAGAAATACTAGCACTGCGAGACGATATCAATATAGAGCAACAATCCCATGGCACCAAAGGCACAATCAGGATCAAGATTAGGGTGGAAAGGCAATAGTTGGACATCATGTTCATCTTCCATTAGGATGGATGGATTCACATACTTGGTACCAATTGGATACATTGCTTACTTGATCATATTGTATGGTTTCTTCTCATGTTTTGAGGACGAAACATGCAAAGGGGGATGAAATGTAGTATAAGGGAGGTATCGAATAGGAGTAATACACACACACACACACACACACACACACAACCATGTACATGTAATAGTGTGAACACAATAAATGTAAGAGAACTTATTGTTGTAGCCTTAATTTCCACCCTACAGGCAAGAAGGGAGTTCACAAGAAGATGAAAGCCAAAATACATGTTTTGTTTGAGATTTGGGCCCTTTTTGGAGGTCATCACAGGTCTTATGGGAGACAACATGTGATGATAATCACACATTAGCTATACTGCAACAAGCGATGATCTGTCAAACCTTCTTGATTCGTGGAGTTATGAAGAGATATGTGAGGGATGAGTTGTATATTCGTGGAATAAGCCTAGGAACTCAAAATATTTGAGTCTCTAGTGGTATTTAGAAGATATAGAAGATCTCCCAAGCCTCTTTCAATGATCCATATAACAAAGGAAAGTCTTAAGCAAGAGAGGAAAAAACGTTGGTAGTGTTATGTTGTCCATTTGCAGAGGAGTTTTTCCTATTCACAACACCTAGAAATCAAAGTGCCTAGCCTAATGAAGAAGCTTAGGAGAAGTAAGGAGCAAGGAGCCAAAGGAGCATTATATCATCATCCAAGGTATGAGCTTGATGTAATTTCTTTATGTTAATTAATAGATCATCAGCTTCCCCCCCAAATTGTTTGTGTTTTAATCATGAATGGTTTAGATATGATCTTATGAGTAGTAGATCAAGTTAAATCTAAATAGAAATAATGATTTTTAACACGAGGAGAAGAAGGAGATTGGTGTTGTTTGTTGCTTATGTGAACGAAGCAAGTTGCAGGAGCTGGAGCTGCATTTTAGGAGCTGCAACAACTAGGATACATAAGGACAACCTTCAAATATAAGGTATGTTAATCTATCATCTCTTAGCATAGTAAAAATTGCTTGCCCTGCTCTCCCCACATGCCAGATCCAAGAATGGTGGGGCATCATAGCCATACAATGCCCTGAAAGGACTCATCCCTATGGACATGTGATAAGAGGTATTATAACAATACTCCCCAAGGTAAAACCACTTTATCTATGCCCTCTGTTGTCTTGACACATAGTTTCGCAGGTATCCCTCGATCCACTTGTTCATGATCTCGGTCTGTTCATTTATCTAAGGATGATAGCTAGTACTTGGTGTCAACTTTGTCCCTTGTAACCTGAACAACTCCTGCCAAAATGCGTTGAGAAACCTGTTATCACGGTCACTGACTATGTATCTCGGAATACCATGAAGTCTGAACACCTCCCTGAAAAATATGTCTACCACCTGAGATGTGCTATACTCTGAAGGAATGGACAATAAG
Source organism: Picea engelmannii (assembly GCA_009831015.1). Lineage (NCBI taxonomy): Eukaryota > Viridiplantae > Streptophyta > Pinopsida > Pinales > Pinaceae > Picea > Picea engelmannii. The sequence continues at coordinate 137,466 of ML823466.1, forward strand.
TGTGCATATTTGGTCAACCTATCCACCACCATGTAGATACAATCTCTTCCTTGTACATTTGGCAACCTCGTAATAAAATCCATGGAGTTGCATTCCCATTTTTGCTCGGGAATCAACAATGGATAAAGCAACCATGTAGGATGTGTAAACTATGACTTGTTCTGTTGACAAGTCATGCATTCTCTAACATATCAAATCACATCCTCCTTGGGACCCTTCCAAGAGAATCTCTTTCTCTCTTGCATGTAGGCCTTCAGATACCTTGGGTGTCCTGCTAGTGGTGCGTCATGTACCGCCCTCAAAATCTTATCCTTGAGTGTGGACTCAGGGACAAGATATATCCTGCCTTTGTATTAGATGATATCATATACTACCCTATACCTATCATCCTAAATAATACCCTCCATCAATTCACAAGCGAAGGTATTCTTGGAGTACTCCACCAAAATAATAGACTTCCAGTCTACTGAGATCTCTGTCATGGAGAAGGTTGTAGGTCTCCTGGATAGGGTGTCAACAACTATGTTCTTCTTACCCTTTACATACTCAATGTCAAAGTCATATGCTTGCACCTTACTCACCTACTTATGTTGCCTCTCATTCAGGTCCTGCTACTCCAAGAAATATCTCAAGTCGTTGTGGTCAGTCCTAACCACAAAGCGTCCTCCCACTAGGTACTGTCTAAACTTGGAAAATGCATGCATTATGACCAACATCTTCTTATCATAGATAGGATAGAGCTTCTATGGCTCCCTAAGCTTCCTACTCTTGAAAGCTATCAGGTGTCTATTATGCATCAACATTGCTCCTATCCCCTCACTGGATGCGTCACACTCCATTACAAAAGGTTGTGTGAAGTCTAAGAGTGTCGATACTGGGAAAGTGTTCATAAACTTCTTCATTCCGTCAAATGATGCTTGTGCATCCTCTGACCATCGAAAGGATCCCTTCTTGGTGAGGTCTGTCAATGACGCACCCAATTGTGAAAATCCTTTCACAAAGCATCTATAATAGTTGCATATCCCAAAGAATCTGCACAACTCTGTGAGTGATCTGGGGGTGGGCCAATCTAAGATTGTTTGGATCTTCTCTTGATGCACCTTCACTCCTTCAACACCAATCATGTACCCTAGATAAGGATCTATGTCAATCCAAACTCACACTTTTCCTCCTTGGGAAAAAAACAATTGTTCCTCCATAATGGTGAAAATATCATCCACATGTTTCATATGTTCCTCCCAAGTCTTGATGTAAATCAGAAGATCATCAAAGAACACTAGTAAGAACTTCCTCAAATGCTTGTTGAAGATATGCTTCATACATGATTGGAAGATAGCGAGTGCATTAAACATACCAAAGGGAATGACTAGGAACTTGTAGTGCCCATAGTGACATCTGAAGGTTGTCTTATGGATGTCTTCTTCTATGACCTTGATTTGACGGTATCCTGATTGAAGATCAATCTTTGAGAAGTACAATGCTTCATGTAGCTCATCAATCCTGGGTATTGGGTATCGGTTCTTGATGATTTTCTTGTTCAATGCCTTATATTCGATGCACATTCTCATGGTCCCATCTTCTTCTTTACCAATACTACTGAAGAAGCGAAGAGGCTAGAGCTAGGCTGGATGTGCCCACAAGTAGAATTTAGCAAATAAATGACTACATGACTAAAACTTTTAGTCACGACATGACAAAATGACTAAATTTTACTATTTTTTTGCAACACAGTTACAAATGACTAAATAGATGACTAATTTGATTATCGAGAAAAAAAAACACATCTAAATAATTAGTCACACAAATAGCAACGACTAAATAAATGACTAATTTGATTATCGGGTAAACACAACTAAATAAATATTAGTCACACAATATAATTTGCAAATTTTATATACACTATAACTATGTGGATGATTTAAAATATATTAATTATCAATGGTTATGAAAAATATATCATATTTCGTAATATTATAATATATATTTTATAATAATTCCTGCTATCATTTCACTCATTTCACGACATATATGACAAATGTTGACAATTAATGTATTCAGACTACTCTTTGAAGCGGTGGGAGAATAGGGTTATACTGATCGCATTCATAATTTGATGAGGGCGCAGAAGGTGGGAGAATATGGTGCTCTTCATAATTTTATGAGGGCACAGAGAAGATGGGAGAATATGACTCACTTTAGGTAATTATACAGCTAGTCCATGGGCGCAGAGGGCATGGGTGCAGTGGTAAATATTCGACGGGGCAAAGCAAGGTGAGTTTGGGGTTTCAAGTAATATACAACTAGTCCATGGGAAAATGGAGTGGGTGCAGTGGTAATTATTCGACGGGGTAGAGGGAGGTTGTTACACATTATTTTGGTCACCCCTGTGATCAACTGACAATATGTGTATGACTCACTTCTATGTTCCCTGAAGCTACTTAATGAGACTTTCTCCATGAGGAATTGAATCATCTTTCTTTTCTTAAAAACCCTATCAAAAGAGATTGTCGCACCCTGCTAAATGCTTGGGGTGCGACGATGCTTGATCGTCGCATGCTGCACCAAATTGACTGCGACGTCACTGCAGGCTGCTTGTGCTTAGGGTGTGACGATGCTCAAACAAGAGAAAAAGGTGAAATTCACGAAACTTATAGAATGAAATCTTCTAGAAGATGAGGTGGCCTCCGATCAGTTTGGATCTTACTTGCTACTCTGATTTAGTGGGATCATCCTAATCTCCTCATCCATCCCTCTTTCACCGTATATAAAGAGGGATCTCTTATGGGAAACGCTAGGTTGGCTTATGCATGAAGAATTATGCTGAAGATTGTACTTGTGATAACTTTTCTTTAGCTTTCCAAGTCAGGTTGTGAATATTCTTCATCAAAAACATTGGAGAAAAGGTGTGTGTGTTGAAGCAAAGGGCCAATGGAAGGGACCTTGCAACATCAAGGCATGGGTTGTATTCTCCACTTTCATCAATATAATGCAGTGATACATTTCTTCCCTATAAAAGTGTCTCCATTTTTATTGTATAACTCCTTGATACTATACATAGGATTCATTGGAATACATATATCATTGTTCTCTCTCTTTGTTAGTGTGTGCTTCTTAACAGGTTCAACATCCCACAAATCCAAACATGGAGAAAGGATGATACTAGCGAGGATCAAACGACATTTAAATGGTATATCATTTGTCCCTCTTCGAACTAGTTTACATTACACTGAAATATAAGGAGAAGTTTGTATTTTGCTCTGTTTTGTTCTAATTTCTTGTTGAAGTTAGGGAGATTAGTTTATGTCCACACTTACCGATTTGTCCGATAATAGAGGTGTATTTGGGGTTTCTGGCCTGACCAATATTGCACAGAGGGAGTGGGTGCAGTGTTAAATATTCGACGAGGTAGATGGAGGTGTAATTAGGGTTTCTGGCCTGACCAATATTGGAGCCCGTGAGTAGTATTGGAGCCGGTGAGGTCTGAATTGGAGTCGTAGCCGACTAGAGGAGAGGGGTTTTAGTTAATTGGGCCATTGAAGCTCGGAGCCGACCAAAGGAGAGAGGTTTTAGTTAATTCGAGCATAGGAGGTTGTATAGGTATATAAGCAGTTTTCATGGTGGATAAAAATGTTGCGGAGAGGACGTAGAGACTTATGAAAAGGTGAAGTAAGAATTCAAATTTGAAAGGGCCTTCTACAGCGAAGTCACTGGTAAATAGATTTATGTTTGCAAACCCTAGATGTCTGTTTGTATTTTCTATTTTTTTATTGGGATCTAGTCCTTTATGGATATTTACATTTGCAAACCATAGATATTTATGTGGATGATGAATTTGCTTTGACACATCCGGTGTTACTATATCTTCCACATATGTCAATTGAAAACTACCATCACTCTACACCTCGTTAGAAATTGACCAGCTTATTTTTGTGGGGTGGGTGATTTGGTGCTTGTGAGGGTAATTCTGGTGGTTCTGATTTCCAGTTCTTAGGTGAGGTGAGGTGTTGTTTTGTGAGAGGTGAGGGGCTAAAGGATAAAGGAGAATGGTTTAAGTTGAAATTATAAAGGTGAAATGCTTCTATTGAAAGGTGAATGGAAGGCTTCTGGTTAATGGTGAAAGGTTCTCTCAAGCCCCTACCCTTGAGAGAGCCTTTCACCATTATGTATCCCTTTGAAGGCCTCACCATTAGTATCCAACATGAGCACTAGAAAGCCTTGAAATCCTGTCTCTTGTTTAATGTTGAGACTCTTAAATTTCTATCATATTTATTGTACTTGCATTGATCCATGTGGATATTGGTGGCCACCCACCTATTCCAATTGGCTCCTTTTGGCAATTTTTAGTTCAACACGTTCTTATGTACTTCTTTGTAATTGTGGGTTCTACACTTATGGGGTTGTCTCACGCCCTACACATCTTCCAGGTGAATATTGGTGGCCACCCACCTAATCCAACTGGCTTAGTTTGGAAGTTTTCATGACAATACATCTTTTTGTACTTCTAGGGCTGTTTTGGGGCCCTAAACAATGTTTTTTTGGCTTTCCACAATCAAACTATAGATGGAGTCAATGTTTGATGACATAATGTGTATTTAATGAAAAGACCTTTCCAACAGGCTATCATGCGCCTAAAACAGAGGTCGTATGCAAAAGTTACAGCCTCAGGAAGTTGAGGTACCAACATACACATGGGGGCCCACATAACTTTTGGCGTTTCACCTTCTAGGGTTAGGTTTTTGGATTTATAGGGTTTTGGAATTCATGAATAATGTTAAAAGGGCCTCTAGGGCCTCATTTTAATCATTCTGCTCAGACGGATGCACGTAGTAGCCACATCTCTTCTCAAAGATAGCTACCACCATTTGAGCAAGTTGTTCTAGTTCTATAGTTTTACAATTTCATCCTATTTCATTGATTCAATAGAAGTTATTTTCACTAGATATCTGTTGTTATCCCTGTGTCATTGTATTCAGTCTTTTATTCATTCTGTTTCGCTCATAAATCTGGATCGGTGGTATCAGAGCAGTATGCTCTTCATTTATTTTCTGCGTGCATGTCCCCGACAAAATCTGGGTACAAGAAGTTGGGACTCGAACCAATTGAGCCTTTGCAAGATTGGTTGCGCCGAGCCTGACAACAACCCATGGGGGATGAAAAGAAAGATGATGGAGTAGAAGATCCTTTTAAAATGTTGCTTGAGGAATCCCTTGTGCGACAAAAGAACGAAATGATGGACAACTTTGCATAGATCCTTCGACGACTACCCACATGAGAAGCATCTTCATCAAGCGGCCATGAAACCCCTTTCAAAGTACAGGTAAATTTTTATGTTCCATTATTTGAAGGATTGATAGATGCAAATGTTGTAGATAAATGGTTGAATATGCTCGAAGGGTATTTTTTGGTCCACAATTTTTTCGATAGGGAAAAAATTACTTTTGCACTCCTCAAGGTTGTCCCCCATGTTAAGGACTGGTGGGATACTTACTCTGAGCAAAGATCCATAGAGGAATCTTCAATATTTTTGGCCGCCCCCACATGGGATTCCATTAAAGAACAATACTACCCTATTATAAGCTATGAGCACCAGTACACCAGATGGATCACCCTACGTCCGGAAAGGGACCATAAAGTACCAGATTCCACCAATATTTTCCATACCCTGCACACCAAGTTGGGTATCAAAGAATCCGATCGACATCTGGTGCTCAAATAAAATGACTGTTTGCATAGATACATTCAAACAGAAATGGAGTTTATGGACATCGCATTGTTGGGTACGATGTATAGATATGATGTCAAGATCGAGCAAAAAATTAAGTAGAAGAGGTGAGAGTTTGGATATGAAAACTCCTCATAGTCGAAGCAAGGCAAAGGTGGCCCCAACCCACACAAACAAGGGATGGATAAAGCATGGCCACTCTCAAGAAAACTAGTCCAAGCCGCAACACAAGAAGGGCAATGAGAAGTCAAAGAAGGACACTAGAAAATGGTGTGAATACCATAAAATCCCTTGACACAACACCGAAGAATGTCGCTCTAAGAAGTCACTCAGGGCCGAGCTGAAAGATTTTGAGTCAGAGGCTGATTTTGAATTTGAATCAAATCCAGAAGGAGGGAAGCATATTATCGATGTTGAACCCAGTGCCACAGTCGCTACCACCGAAGTCTATCTAAGTGAACCAGAAGAACCAAAGGAAGAGGAACACCTCTTTCACTCACATATGTGGGTAAAGGGGATTCTGCTTCATTTCATTGTCGATAGTGGCAGTTAGAAGAACCTGATCTTAGCAGAGGTCATCAAGTAGTTGGACCCGCCGATGACACCGCACCCACAACTCTACCCCATAAGCTGGCTTCACCAAGGAAGAGATCTTCGTGTCAGCCAATAGTGTCGTCTTCCCTATGACATCAAGCCCTTCAAAGACAAGGTATTGTGTGATATTTCTCCCCTTGAAGTTTGTGATGTTATTTTAGGACAACCATATTTGTGGAAGAGATATGTTGTGTATGAGTCTAGACCCCACAATGTTATTATTACTTTGGGTAGATAATTGTACAGTATACCAGAGGTGGCACCACCTACTGCTATTTCTTTAATCTCTTCTAAGCAATGCAGTAATGTCATTTCATAGGTAGGAAAGTTCAACTTCTTTGTGATCCATGCTCACAGTAAGAAGAAGGTCATCACCACATCCGTGGCCTTTACACAAAGTCTCTCTTTGCAGTAGAAGCATGTGGACGGAATAGCGGAAGAGTACAGATACATCTTCTCCTCACCCGCCAAGGTACCGATGCACTGCCAAGTCAAGCATCCAATAGATCTAACCCCCGATGCACCTCTGCCTAATAGACTAGTCTATCATTGCTCGCTGATGGAAAATGATGAAATCAAGCATCAGACCCAAGAGTTTCTTCAAAAGGGGCACATCATACCCAACTCCTCCCCTTTCGGAAGCCCGATTGTACTGGTATAGAAGAAAGACGGGACCTGGCGACTCTGCATTGATTACAAAGCATTAAACAAAATCGCAGTCAGGATCCGATACCTAATTCCCAGAATTGATGACCTTCTTGACCAACTAAAGGGGGAAAAGTTCTTCAACAAGATTGATCTAAAGTCTGGCTATGACCAAGTTCCCATCGAACCAACTGATGTATGGAAGGCAACTTTCAAATCTAAATAAGGTCTCTTCGAATGGCTAGTCGTGCCCTTTGGCTTAACAAATGCACCAACTACTTTTATGAGGTTGATGGATGATGTATTGAGACCCTTCACCAACTCTTTTGTGGTGGTATATTTGGACGACATCCTCTTCTTCAACATAACTTGGGAGGAGCACACGCAACATATTCAATAGGTTTTGAGCACTCCGCGGTAGAACAAGCTATATGCCAACTTGGAAAAATGCTCCTTTGGCATGAACAGGGTCCAATACTTGGGTTACATTGTTGATGAGCATGGGGTACATGTTGATCCAGCTAAGATCCAAGTCATTTGTGAGTGGCCAACCATGACCACACTCACTGAGCTTCAGAGCTTCCTGGGATTGGCCAACTTCTACTGACGGTTCATGTTGGGGTTCTCCCATATTGCATGGGCCCTCAGCCAAGTGACTAGGGGTGGTGGTAGGGAAACGCTTGCGTGGGGGAAGGAACAACAATGAGCAATTGATGATATGAATCATCGCTTGTGCTCAGCTCCAATACTCTCCTTACCGGATCTGCAACAACCATTCGAGATTGAGACTGATGCATCTGATTGTGATATAGGTGCATTTCTCACTCATCATGGTCATCCAATGACATACCATAGTGAGACACTCTCAGATACTATCTAGAAATATCCCACTTATGACAAGGAAATGTATTCCATTAGACAAGCATGTCATCAATGGAAACATTACATTCTGATTAAGGAGAGAATCATCCACACTGATCACAAGCCTCTGCAGTTCATACAAACATAGGGGGAGTTGGAGAACGACTGCCATTAGAAGTGGTCCACCTACCTGCAACAGTTCCATCTCAACATCAAGTTTAAGACAGGGAGCACAAATCATGTCACTGACTGCCTCAGTCGACCTTCCATGGCTACACTCACCACCGTGCTCCATTTCTATGGTCATGAGGAATCTGATTGGCCCCAACTTTATCAACAAAATCCGGACTTCGCCACCACCTATCAACTCTTGGGTATTGGCGCAAATGTCACCAATTTTCACATTCAGGACAAACTATTATGTCATCTTGGCCATCTCTATGTTCCTGCAAGCGAGCGTCCAAAGATGATATGGGAGGCTCACTACAGTCAGATGGCAGGACATTTTGGAGTGGATAATATTATGGTCGTTCTACAAAAACATTTTTATTGGCCAAAACTTCGACATGACGTCAGCAAGTATATCAGATATTGCATTGCATGTGCCATTGCCAAGCCAACCATCAAGAAGCAAGGCTTATACACTCCTCTTCCTACTCCTGAGAGGCCTTAGGAATCCATCTCAATGGATTACATGTTTGGCCTTCCATCCACCGAGCAAGGTAATGATTGTGTATTCATGGTAGTTGATCGGTTTTCAAAGACGGCCATCCTCACAGCTTGCAAGGAGAACACCACAACGACAGATACTACCAAGATCTTCATCGAACGAGTGTGGGTCCATTTTGGGATACCACAGAGCATCATCTCTGATTGGGACAATAGGTTCCTCAACACATTTTGGTCGAGTCTCTGGTCACTTTTGGACACCAAGATCACTAAATCCACTACTTTCCACCCCCAAAATGATGACCAAACATAGGTCATCAATCGAATGATTGTGCACATCCTGCACATGTACAACTCTAAGCATCTGCATACCTGGGATGAGAGTCTCCCCTATGTTCAACAAAACTACAACATGGCTCTCCATAGCTCCATCGACCGTAGCCCATTTCAGGTGGGGATAGGGTTCCAACCCTTGGGTCCCATTGATGTTGCATTACCTCTTGCCACCACACAAGAATAATCTTCCCATGTTCAGTATGAGGCCGACAAATCCACCAAATTCATTGAGTGGATTCAACACATCTACCAACAAGTCCATGAGATTTTGCAGAAAGCCAATGCTAAGTACAAGCAACACCATGATCAACACAGGGTACCAAACCAGTTTCAGGTGGGAGACAAGGCCAGGTTACATTTGCAGAAATAACACCTTACAGGGCCCCATCAGAAGCTCTTCCCACTTCGCTATGGGCCTTACACTATCACCAAGGCTGTGGGTAGCAATGCTTTTGAGCTCAACACTCCACCCTTCCTTGGATTACACCCAATGTTCAATGTGGACCTCCTTAGACCATATTTTCCACCCTTATTGGACACCTCAAAGATCATAGAACAACTGACACCAATAGAGCTCAACCATGACTGCATGGAATATGCATCCACTGATCAGATAATGGACACACAGGTCAAAGACACTCACCAACAGAGGATCCAACTTTATCGGGTTATCAAGGCAGAACAACTCCTACACCAAGGCAAGTGGCTCACCCGGGGCCAAATTCAGCAGAAGTTTCCTCACCTAATGGGGGAACTCAATGCAATGGATACCATTTCTTCCTAAGGGGGGATGATTGATCTAGGTGGATATTGGTGGCCACCCACCTATTCCAATTGGCTCCTCTTGGCAGTTTTTAGTTCAACATGTTCTTCTGTACTTCTTTGTAATTATGGGTTCTACACTTTTGGGGTTGTCTAATGCCCTACACATCTTCCAAGTGGAGATTGGTGGCCACCCACCTAATCCAACTGGCTTAGTTTGGAAGTTTTCATGACAATACATCTTTCTGTACTTCTAGGGCTGTTTTGGGGCCCTAAACAATGTTTTTTTGGATTGCCACATTCAAATTATAAACAAACTTAGAGTTTGATGACATAATGTGTAGTTATCAAAAATACCTTTCCAACGGGCTATCACACACCTAAAACAGAGGTAGTATGCAAAAGTTACGACCCCAAGAAGTTGAGGTACCAACTTACACATCGGGGCCACATAATTTTTGGTGTTTCACTTCCCAGGGTTAGGTTTTTGGATGTCTAGGGTTTTGGAATTCATGACTAATGTTAAAAGTGCCTCTGGAGCCTCATTGTAATCATTCTTCCAGACGGATGCACATAAAAATCACATCTCTTCTTAGAGAAAGCTACCACCATTCGAGCAAGTTGTTCCAGTTCTGCAATTTTACAGTTTCAACATATTACATTTATTCAATAGAAGTTATTGTTCACTGCATATCTGTTGTTATCTTCGTGTCATTGTATTCAACCTATTATTCATTCCATTCCGCTCATAAATCTAGATCATGCACCTTGCTTACATCTTCTCTTAGTTAAACATTCAATTTTTTGAAAAACACTTAGTTCTTTCTCTCTCTTCTTTCAATATTGATTGGGTTGTTACTTTTTCACTCCCACTTTTTGTTCCTACATTCCATGTATTCCATAAGATTATGTATGCCTTTGAAGGCCTCACCCTTAGTAGCCAACATGAGCACTATAAAGCCTTGACATCCTCTCTTTTGTT
>ML823466.1:158459-177935 GCA_009831015.1 Picea engelmannii
AGCTTAGAGACGAATAATCAAAGCAGTTTTATATTCATCTGTTGAAATATCACATTACAAATTGAAAGGATAGAACACGTCCCGCTTCTCTGGAGTTGCTTCAATACATCAAAACTTGGATATCTCGAATGCTGATTTCCCCTCAATTTAAAGAGGAAATCCCTTCGATACAATCATTACAGAGCATATCTGAATCCTACACTAAATCGGATCTTCTTTCTAAATCAGCATAGGATGTCCTATTCTCACGCAACCGAATGCTAATACAGGAGCTGCACGAGCTGTTGCTGTTACGGCTGGTGTAACAGCTCCTTCTCATCGCTGTTGATGCTGTTTCATCATCGCAATTCACGGGCTGTTTCAGCCACGTGAATTGTGCTCTGACTGTGTCGGCCTTGACTGCTAACTGTAACAGCTTGAGTTTCAACATCGTGGCGGTCTCCTCTGTGTTTCATCATCTGCACTTCTGAACTGAGTGACAACTCCGTGTTTCAGCATCTGCCTCCTCGAACTATGTATCACTCCGTGTTTCAGCATATGCGACCTCATCCTGTGTAGCAGCTTCGTGTTTCAGCATCCATTCAATCAACGACTTTGGACAGTTCTGTGTTTCAGCACCGGCCTCAAATACTAATCTGCAGTTATGGACACTTATGCACTTCTAATCAATGGTTAAGTACAAAAGTAATGTAAAATGTTATGCAAATCAGATTAAGCATATAGTAATGAGAAAGGACGTTGTATACCTTGGAATGGTCAAATGAAGTGATATTATGAGTCTAAATACAAGTGATGAAGGGTATAATAATGGCAAAAAGTATAGGCAAAAAGGTACAATATGAGGTCCTAACAGATTGCATCTCAACCATTGATGCATATCAATTCTTGATTAAGTTCCCACCCTTGAATCAAGTTCATAATGAGAGGATCTGAGGGCTAATAATGATTGAGGAAAAGATGATAGGGTTACAAGTAACTTGGAATCCTCACTATCAATATAAGAGAAAATAGAGTGAGGTCGACTAGAGAGAGGAGGGGCTCCAAAGAGGACCGAGACAAGGTCTGCAAGATAACAAACAAGAGGAGACTGAGAAGGGCCGAGATAGAGACCAAGTCGAGTCTCCCTACGTGAACACGGAGGCAAGTGTAACCGGAGATCAAGTCGGGTCTCATAGAGATAGAGACCAAGTAGGGTTTCTATGCGTGCATAAGGAGGCAAGCAATTTGGGTCTCATTGTGTGAACAAGGAGTTGAGTTAGGGAAAACAATGGTCTCATTGTGTGAACAAGGAGTTGAGTTAGGGAAAACAGTTTGGGTCTCACTTCTTGGACAAGGAGACGAGTTAGGGCCAACGTTCATCATAGTCAAGGAATAGAGGTGGAGATGGGATTGAAGGAGGTAAAGGAGTCGAGTTAGGGAAAGTATGACATATGCTCAGATTAAACACTTGTCTAGTCTGAAAGGAAATTGTGCCCAGGTAAGAGGTAATGGTATAAGCTATGCTTTGAGAAGATACCAGTCGACTATAAACTGAGTAATAGTTCCAGTTTTGTATTTTGTGGTTTTGATAAGTATTACCATCAGAAGTACCGACTTGTACAAGTCATATGGTATATGTAAACTCGACTTGAGTAAATTCTAGGCCTGCAACAGACTGATATAAATAAAATTGCACTGTTTTGACGATATTCATTGATGCTATGTTGTTTTAATGGTGTGACTATCATAGGAAAGAGAAGAGTTTAATTCTACTTCCGTTCAAAAATATTTTATCCTTCTTAGTGTTATTTTTCTTCAAATCTCTTTTGCATTCAAATGGTATTCCCGCACAACAAATCCTACCTCCTCCTCAATGAACAAATTCTCAAAATCTTTCAGTTTGGTCATTCTAGAGCTCAAATCCCCAACAATTAATTCACCTTTCTCCTTCTTCATGGATGCATATTGTTATTTTAAAGTTTGAAGCTCCACCTGGGTGAATTGGCTTTGAAGCCAAGGATTTGAAACCAATACTTCAACATAGCCTATCACTTCCATTATCAAGTGGTAAATAAGCCTATGAGGTACTGTCATCAATAACAATTTTTGAGAAACTACTAGTTACACTTCCATTTTCACTATCTGAAATTCCTGCATCTTCACTGATTTGTTTTGTAAGACTCAAAAGCATAATGCTTGCAATATGTTAAGAACCAAATATCAAAATAGCATAAAAAAAATCAACATAAGTACTCAAGACCTTGAAAAAGAGAGAATTTCAGATAATAAGCCTCTTTGAGGGGGAAACCTCCTTATACACCACATAAATTTACAAATACAAGATGATTCCAAATGAAGAGGTCTCCTTGGTATATATAGGAGACTAGGAGGTACAATTATAACTAATGGACCCAAGCTGACATAAATAAAATAACAATACTAATGTAATATTCCCCAATTAAGGGGTAATGTGCCACTATTTAGGGCTTAAAATGCCCCTCCCCTTCAAACGAGTGTTGTCCGCAACGCTTGAGTAATTCTGGATGCTTCTATATAAAAGACTCATCTTCCCAAATAGAATCTTTAGCAGGTAGTTTCCTCCACTTAATGAGATACTCTGAAATGGATCTATTCCTCAGTTGGCAAATTCTTGTGTCAGTGATAGCTTCAGGCTCCAATATGATTTTTCCTTCCTCGTCAAGTTCTGGAAATATAGTTTGAATTGGGATATTGTCACCTATAACCTTCTTTACACATGAAACATGGAAAACTGGGTGTACTCACGAAGATCCAGGCAACTCCAATTTGTATGCCATAGTACCAATATTTTGAAACACCTTATAAGGGCCATAATACTTTGGTGATAATTTATTATCCTTCTTAGCTTGCTTTAGGGACATCTGTTTGTATGGTTGTAGTCTTAAGAATACCCAATCCCCTACTTCAAAACTTCTTTCACTACGATGTTGATATGCTTGTTGTTTCATGCGATTCTATGCCATGGTCAGGTTGTCCTTTAAGAGTTCGAGAACTTGTCGAGCTCAAACCTTAGTTTTTTCTTTTAGAGAAGAAGTTATGGAAGGTGGGTGATATCCATAGAGTGCCATAAATGGTGTCATTTTTGTTGCAATATGAAAGGAAGTGTTATACCACCATTCTGCCAAGGGTAACCACTTGAACCATTGGGTTTGTTTATCAGAGACAAAGCAACGAAGGTAGCCTTCCATATATTTGTTCATTATCTCAGTTTGCCCATCAGATTTGATAAGATGATCTATAAGCCAATTGAGTACCCAAACAAGAAAATAATTCTATCCAAAAATGTCCAGTGAAGAATGGACCTCTGTCACTTACAATAATCTTTGGGCTTCCATGTAGTTTTTGAACTATCTCCATGAATGCGGTGGAAACTCTACTGGCTTTGAAAGGATGAGAGAGTGCACAAAAGTGTGTGTACTTGGTCAGTCTATCAACAATCATCATGATGCCACTCTTTCCTTCAGACATTGGTAACCCTGTGATGAAATCCATGGAAACCTCCTCCCAACATTGACTTGGGATGGCTAATGGTTGTAAGAGACTTGGGTTCTAAATTGTTTCCACCTTATTTTGTTGGAAAACCAAACATTTTTCTACAAACCTTTGAACATTAGTTTTAAGGCTTGTTATACCGCAAGTTGTAGGTTGGGAAAAGCCCGACCCAACCACAAAGAAAGTGCTACAACTTGGGAATCCTACACCCAATGTCACCTCGATGTAGGTCCCACACTTTGAGGGTGACTAGGTCACTCTATGGAGGCGATCCCGGTGACCCTAGGGGGATGGAGATGGAGATGGAGATAAAAGGAAGTGAACCCCTGGAGGTCACGTCTAAGTGGAATGAAATGTGGGAAGAGATTCCTTGTAAGTCAAGTAATTGTTGCCCAACATGTATAATACTTTTCCAGATGATTGTACCTGCCCGAGACACAAGAAAAGACACTTTGCAATGATATATGTTAGTTGGATAAGCAAGTTAGGATTTTTGTCCCTAATTTGCAAAAATATATGACAGTTTATATAAGTAAGTAAAACATCTGAATCAACATACAAAGATCTAAACTAGTTAAGTAAATCAACATCAAGCTCAACAATGAATATAGGTTGAAAAATGGCACTTAAGAAGCAAGATAAGATAGTTGTTGTAAACATGTATTTTCTGCAGAAAATTGCAGCCTTATGTCTGTAGCATTCAATGGCATGCATCAGAAAAATGAACCACACAAAAGTGCGAAGAACTAGCCCAAAAGATGTGCCCTAGTTAATAGAGTAAGTGAACAAAATTTAAGAGTAAGTTTAGGGTTAATTTAGGAGTTATGAGAGAGTTAGTAGCTAGGGTTATGCAGCCCTAATGGATGTAGGTTAAAGTTTGTAACATAAATTAGAGTATTGGGAGAGAGGGGACGCCCTAGTGGGGGAAGACTCCTCTCAATGAGGCAAATCAACTTCAAGCAAGAAAACTTTCAAAAGATAAAAAATTACATTTCCCAAGGAAATGATTTTATATCTCCAATGCAAAAAAGTATGACTGGTGCCTTTACTATTGGGTTAATGGAGTCAAATAAACAAGAGCTAGAGAAGCTACATCCTTGGGGGTGTAAGCCCTTTTACTTCCCAAGGAAAGTTTCTCTAGCTAGGGTTTAAGCTAAGAGGGTGTATGCCCTTATACTTCTCTTTGCAAACCCTAGTGAAATCAATGAGATGAAGCATAAAATGATGAAGGCTATGGTGGGGGTGTATTCCCTTATACTTCCCACCTATATCCTAGCATAACAATACTTGAATTGAAAAAATGATAACATAACAGTAAAAGACCATACCAAGATCAAGAGAAATGCCAAGATAATCCACCATAAGAGCTAGAAAGCATCATCCAAAGCTAGCGCTAGAGCTCCTCCATCAACCATTCATAAACATAGCCATAAGCAAGTGCACACGAGATAAAAGAGCCAAGTATAGCAAAAATTTCAGGCCAAGTTCTCTCACAATGAGGGAGAGTTATGTCAAAATGAGATATTATGATCTCTTATTTATACAAATGTGACCAAGGTGACTTACCCATAAATTAAGGGGTAAACACAAGATTGGAGGTAAAAAACCCTAATCTTTCCCCCTTTACAAAGTAATTCATTTAAAATTCACTTTTGCACATAAGAAAACCCTAATTTTAGAATGACGTCACCCCTTTAGGGGATGTTTTGGCATTAGGAGCAAGTCGTTGGTGTAGGAGGAGGATGTCTAGGCTTGCCAAAGCCACATGTCAAGTATCCAAGTTACTTCCTTCATGGCCAAAGCCCAATTCTCCTCAAAACATCCAAGTGCCAATGCATCAACCACACCACCAAACCCTACCCCCCCTAGGTGACGTCATGCTTTTAGAAGAGACGTTTTGCCTCTCCTAGGCAAAACGTTTGGCATGTGGGGGCTAGGTTATGTCATCCAAGTCATCTTTAAGGCCTTCCAAGTTTGATATCTCTCCTTTGACATGTGGGCCCTTGGTATCCAACCTATGGGCTTGTAGCCCCATGGAATCCCAAGCTAGGGTTGTTCTCCCAAAACTGTCCACCAGCAAGGTCTTGCAAAGAAAAATGAGCATGCACTACAAGGATCTCAAGTCATAACATCATGATAAATGAATTCAATCAATAAATAATCCATCTAAGCATGTGCATCAAATATCACTATATCAAACAATTAACTGCTCAAAGACACTATGCAACTTGTTAAGCTTGAATATGGGAGGGTTGACGAGGTGTCCTATTGGGTAGATCTTTCCCTAGGTCAAGGAGAGCTTCCAAGATACCCCTCTCAAAGCCATGTAAAGTGGATGACGTGGTTGGGGTCAAGACTCAATGGGCATAGGGATCATGACATACAAGGGGTCATAGTGTCTCATTCATGGGTGCCTTTGTAGAGGGTGTGTGGTACCTTTGTACGCAATGTACTTTTTCCAAGCCCATCAATTTCCTTTTATCTTTCTTTCTTTGTATTTTCTTTCAATATAGCATAAGGAGAGATTGAAGGTCACTGCCTTGGCGTGGTGACTAGATGATGGCAATGTTACCCACAAACACCTAGTGGAAATGAGAAGGATGGATCATGTTGAGACCCCCTTTGTCTTAGCCATGCAACTGAGAGTCATTACCCTGGTTTGGTGACCAGATGATGGTAATGTCATACCACTAGATATTCATGGACGTGATAGGTCGACTCGTGATGAGACCTCCTATCCTTCAACTAACCTTTTAAGCATTCTTTATTATATTGTGGGTCCCCTTTACTCAAAGATAATAATTTTGTTGCTTTCTTGGGTGATCCTTGGGTGAAGCATATAGAAGGTTTAGACAAGGATTTTATTTTTTACCCAACATCAACCCCTCTGGACCTTCAAGTCCTTCTTCCCATAGAATGAGGGACAACCCCTTCTTGGGTCAATACACCCTAAAATCCCAAAAGATAAGGAAATGGAGGGGAATAATGATGGAAAGTGGTAAGTATGGTTGGGAATGGTACGATGGCTCATTAAGGGAGTTCCTAGTAGAAAACCCATTCCCAAGGAAGACCACTTACTAGGGCACAATGTCAACCACCAAGGCGAAGCATGAAAAAATGCATAATGTCCAAGCATATATCATGAAATCTAGAGAAATCTAAGATACGACATAATCAAATGGCTTAAATATTGAAACAATGGTCACCATAATACTGACTTGTACCTCATGGAGCAAGGCCCACTTCATTCCGGAAGCCAAATGATGTGGTGGATGCCATGTGAAAAACTGTGATCATCTATGGTGGTGAGTGGGTTTTCCATCTATGGAAAGGGTACTGCTGGTCATGTAGTCTCTCGGCACTCCATATCTGCAACTTGAGGGCCTCAAGACATCATCTTCTTAGTTATCCACAAAATGGGGATAACATCTAGCTCCTACTTGGGGACATGTGCTCACCGTAGAGTGCATGAGAACCACAACATCTCCTGGTAGACTTGTGCCTACAAGGAAACATAAAATTTTCAAGTGCAGGATCACCTACTCATCCTCGTTCTCATATGATGATAATCAAAACCCACTGAACTAGCAAAAGAAAATTTTGACATTTTTTCAAAAAAATTTCTAAGCTAAGCATGAAATCAATATGCAAGTAGAGCAAAATGAAAATGAAATGAATCTAAACTAGCATGAGCAATCAAGATGCAAAATGTAGGGAATCAAAATGACTTACCTACTTACCTGGGGCCACGGGCCCTGAAGAAGTCATGTGACCTGGATGTGAGGTTGGAGAAGAGACCCATCTACTAGTAATGGCATCTTTCTCCCGTCTAATGCTGTCAGATAATACCTTTCTTTGTAAGACTTCTTCTTGATGATGTAAGGGCCAAGCCATGAATTGTTATCTTTCTGTTCATATCCGGGCTTGCACTTTCTTTTATCCCACATGAGCACAAGAATTCCTTCATCGAAATCAATGCAAGGTGTATTCTCATCTGATGCAGGAGCATAGCCAGCAAGCGCGAGTGGAGGACAAATGGATATACACCAACGCACATTTTGAAGACATTTTGAAATTCAAAAGATGAAACATTAATGTAATAGCTAGAAGGATGTAATTGCTCTTGAATGTTTTGGGGATTGTAATGCAGATCTTGAGCATTGCTCTCATCTGTCGGTTGTGGGCATTTATTAGAATAAATGTAAAGTAGTTGTAGTCTTTAATTTCGATAAGATAACTTAGAGTTGTAGGAGGGAAAACTCAAGAAAGCTCCCTTGTATGTATTGTATTATCGATGCTCATTGTGTAGAAGCTGTAGAGCAAGAGAGCATAGGAGAGTAGAGAAGAACATAGATTGTAGAATTTGTTTGAGTAGATAGTTGTTGCTATAGAAACCATGTATAGAAGCACTTGAATTAATATAAGAATGCTTTGATCCAATTTCATGGTGTTGTTATGGTTACTGCTTGCATCTATTGAATGGTATGTTTACAGTTTGCTTATATGCTCTGTTATGCATTTGTTTCAATGCTTTGTGTGTATGATTTCATGTTGAATGTATGAAGTCTGTGAGAGGGAGAGTATAAGTTTCAATTTCTCCTCATCTTGAGAATTCCTGCAAGGAGTGCAGTGAAGGTTTGCAAGGAGTGCGTTGACAAGATTATGAGTTTTACTTCAGAAAAGCTCAGAAGAGATAGAGTTGTTCATATACCCACATAAGTGCATGTATAGAATAGAGCCGTGCAAGGTGTGCGTAGGCTGGGTCGAAGTATTAGACTTTTCCAACCCAAGGGAGTGGTTGAAGAACTTCTGTCGCAAGGAGTGCACAGAGTTGGAAGATATAAGATAATCATAGATTATCGTGAGAGCCGCAACGAGTGCATGCAGGATTCCTTGGAATCCTCGAGTTTGCAGTAAGAATCAAGCTCAGGAGGGATAGAGACTCGAAGAAAGTTCAAAGGAAGGATGAGGGTCGAAGTCACCTCGCAGAAATCAAGCTCAGGAGGAAAGACGTCGAGTTATTTAGTGAGGAACTATTGAGATTTTGAACGGATGGTGGAAATTCTTGGAGGCTGAAGTGTCGATTTCCATGGGCCGTTGGATCCCGGAGACATATGAGGAGGATAAGGGCGAGAGTATTTCAAAACTCACAAGATCAAGAGAGATAACAACCGTCAGATCTGAAGGAGCGAGAGCTATTGATTTGGCGCTCTGAAATATCTGCATTTTGGGAGTCAGGAGAGTGGAGGAAACTACTACCTGGAAGTTGTGAGTCGCGAAATCTCAACTTCGCGAGAAAAAGGATCTAGACCGTCAGATTGTGGGGGAAATCAGGATCGTCGATCTGGCATAAGCGGTCATCGTGGGTTCATATTTCGGGAGAAGGACAGAGGACCACTTCACAAACCCCCAACATGCGAAATCCCGACGCGTTCGAAAGTTGGGCCCCAGGTCGCAACCGAGGGTCACATTAGTGAAGAACTTAAGGGATGAACTAGGAACCGTTAGCCCATTTCGGGGTTTCAAGAATCAGAGGAGTCGGGGTGACTCGCAACTGATGTCCCGAAATCGTGAAACATGATGTGCCTTTTGGGGTTAAGTCTATGGTCACGTCGGTGGTCACGTGGAGTGGAGGCTTGTGTCTAGTACATGTTCACACAGGTGGAGCATATAAAGGAGACCCGTGGTTATATGTGTGAAGGGTTCTAGCGAAGACCAGGAAGCCATTTCGGCTTGGGAATTGGAAGATCCAAAGACCGGGAGGTCAGCAGACCCTGCCGAGGTGGGGGTCTGCGTCATTATTGCATGGAGGCTCTGTGTGGACTGTATATTTAATGATTTCTTCATGTTTCTCATCTTCCTTCTTCAAAATTTGGATAGAACCTGGCTCCTTCCCATGGTATTTTGCAAGTTGGTCTTTGTATTGATTTGTCCATGGAAGAGGCGTGTCTATGGAGTCCTCCTGCATAAAAGGTAGCTCAGATGGATCATACTCAATGGTCTGTGGGAGAACATCATAATCACATTCGTTAGCATTATCAGGACCATCAGAATCCATCACATGTCTATCAACTTTCTTTTTATTGTATAGTATCTGAAAAGTGTTGTCCTCCATAGGAATGTGTTCATGGGTTAGATCCATGCTAAGGAAACCCACAAGAGCAGTAGACCAACTCCTAGATAAAATCATCCCCCAAGCATCTGTAATTCCAATCACTACTATTCCCATGAGAATGTTGATATGTGGAAAATCAATAAGGAAAACCTCAACGTCCTCACATACCCCGAGGACTTTGAACTTTCTGAAATCAATACCAGATACATTTCCATAAGGTCGGGTTATCTTCAAACCAAGATGTTTCATTACCTTCAATGATATGACATTTGTTTAGACCCTTGAATCAAGCATGCAGTTGTTCTTTTCCCTTGGTCGATCGAGATACATAGTGTTTAACATGATGGTTGGATCCTCCTTCTCGACTGGCACTTGTAGGATTTTCAAAATTTCCCTTTTTACAAAAGGGATATTACACATCTTTGTTACTGGTGTTGAGTTGAGAAAAAGGTACAGAAGGGATCTTACACATCTTTGTTATTGGTGTTGAGTTGAGAAAGAACCTGAAAAATTAAAACCCCCACCAAAAACTACAAAAGCCTAGGGCCTGGTGCCCCTTGGAAGAAGCACTTTCATAGACGAAATCATCGAAAAAGATGAATCTCAAGCCTTGGTTGGACCTCGATAAGGTTCTACCAGAATCCCTCAAGCAACAAATTCACCAACTGTAGCTCATGCTGAGGTTCACAATAGAACTGAAGGGATTGAACAAAGTTTCCAAAATACACATACTCCACTTCTCAGCCCTTTAGATGAGGGAAATTCTTGTAATTGGAAAGAAGGAGAAGGGGAAACCAGTGGAATTGCTGAGGCAAACCCACCACCACATGAACCTAGATATCCTATGATTTTGATAGGAGAAGGAACATCTAAAATCCCAGATAGAGGTAGCATGATTAAATTTCCTAAGGGACCAAGTAATCAATCACCTCGAATAGAACACAAAGACCAAGAAATCCCTGAGAATCATTGGCACATTTTCGACCAGATGGCACAAAAAAATTAGCCGTGACCCCAGAATTCCACCTCGGAATATCCTATAGTTGATCCGGTTGCTAATGCCCCAATGAAAGCCATTCCACTACAAAATCTTCCAACCATCAACGGATTGATCGCAGAGGACCTTGATGTGTTTTTATTTGAGTTTGATGTCCTGTGTAGAGGCTATGACTACACCTCTGAACCCCAGAAACTAAAGCTATTTATTTCCACCCTAAAAGGAGAAACTTTATGATGGTTTATGGGTCTAGGAGGAGGAACTATAAATTCATGGGATGAAATGAAACAAGCCTTCCTTACAAAATATCAAGACTACTGTAGAACCAGGGATTTAAAGGATGAAATCTTTAAAATGACTGCAAAAGAAAATGAAACACTAGAAGAATATGTTGAGAGATTTCAATATAATTTGCAGAGATTGCCTTACAGTACACTACCAGGTGAGGTACTTAAAGCCACTCTAATAATAGGTATGAAGGATGATTGGGTAGAAACATTGAATTTAATGGGAAAAGGTGATATTTATCAAGAAACATATGATGAGATTGTCCAATTGTGCATTAGGTATTCATGAGGAAGTACACGAACCAGATCGGGAATACAGGCTCCCATCACCAGAAATAGTAACATTACTAGCAGGGGTGTCACCCTAGTAGAAGTTGGTGATCTTCTAGAAAATTTTAAAACAGACATTTTGAGTACTTTGACTACACAATTGGATGTTCTACAGGTTAAATAGAAACAAGCAGAAGCAGAGCAGTCATTAGCCATATTTTTTCCACGATGCAGAAGGAAACATGGTTCGAGGGAGTGTCCCTTGGATGTGGTTTGGATTTGCGCCATCTGTGCCAAAGACCATGCAATAGAACAATGTCCATCACTCCCAGGAATAAAAGTTGTCTTTAAAGAAGTAGAAGAGGAAACATAACCAGTATATATGATGGCTCAGCATTGCCAATGGCAGGCTCGTCACCCAGGTACGCTACAAGATCCCTCTTCTTTCTTTTCTGGGCAGTATAATCAACAACATAATTATGGAAATACATGGCAGGGATAACCATTTGCTAACCCCACCTAGCAGTCCCAACAATATCCTACTGCACTCTGGCCAAATCAACCAGCTGCTAATACCACTTGGCCTTACTTACAATACGCTACCCCATTTTGGCAGAATTCAAATAATAACCCCTATCCTTCACAGTGGACAAACACAACTGCCCAAGCCCCCAATTTGGAATCAAAACTGACAACGCCCCATGGGAATGACCAATTAACCCATGGGGATGGCTCCTCAAGCTCAAACCACTTTACAAGCTCCACTTCAACTACCCCAGAATCCTCAACCTCAAATGCGCCCTCAACTACCAGCTCAACCCAACCCGAATCCTAATAACAGACCAACCCAGCTCGTGCAAATTGTCGAGAATTTTTAGGGTGAAATCAACTCTGTAGGGTGCAATGAAATCCGGTTGAGATCATGGCGTATAATTTCTCCTGAGGAAAGTAACATTCATCAAGAATAGGAGAATGAGAATAATATACAACTAGCAATAAAACCATTGACTGTGGTCATAATAGAAGAAACAGAACAAGGGGAAAACACAGTCGAGCAACATAATCTTGATGTAATTCCTCCTCCCCCATTTCCCGAGAGGCTAATGATAGAAAAACCAAATGTATATCCTAACTTTGATATCGTCGGGGAACTAAAGAATCAATGTGTTAAAACTCCACTCCTCCAGGCTTTACAAGACATCCCAATTTATGCAAAAACAATTAAAGAATTATGTGGAAAGAAGCCCGGAAGGAAAATTAAGGATCCATCAATTGTTCACATGGTAGGAACTTTGTCCGATCTTATTCTAGGCAAGCAAGAGCCGGTCAAGTATACAGACCCAAGGAATCCTGTGGTAACAGTTTAGATACGGGGCTATTTTTTTCCAAATACACTGGTGGATTTGGGGGAAACCATCAATATTCTGACCATTGAGACCTGTAATGTCCTGGGTATCACCTCCTTCGAACCTACTTCAATTATGTTAGAATTGACTGACAGATCGATGGTTAAACAAGTCGACACATTACAAGATATAACAATTTCAGTCAACTCTTGGGAATACCCAACTGATTTCTTAGTTATCGACCCAAGAAGTAGACTTGATGGACACCCATTGATATTGGGAAGACCATGGCTCACAACGACAGATGCATACATATGATGTCGCACAGGAAACATGACAATTGATAGAGGAAGTGCTATAAAGAACCTTATCATGTATCCTCCAGCTAAACCAAGTCTGCCTGTCATACATCAGGAGTTGCAACCACCTATATATCTAGAAGAGAACCTACGATCTCCCCTCAAACTGGAAGAAGCTCTTAGACTCAAAAACCAACTAGAAGATGATGTGATCAGTAGCTTCATTAACAACCCAACTATTATAGGAAACCCAACATGTCAAATGCTAAAAGTTGTTCTGGATAATGAAGCATAGGGAGACCCTTTGGAAGAATTGATGGAGCAACATATTCCCACTACGACTGTCCATAACAACATTTCAGTCGAAATTGCACCAAGAAGATCTCTGAATATTAATACCAATTTGAATGAGCAACAACAACAAAAGTTGATTCAGATCCTTTCTAAATATCAACAGGCTTTTGCTTGGGAGTATCCCGACATGAAGGGCATTGACCCCCAACTCTGTACACATCATATCTATATTGAAAAAGATGCTCGAACCATCCGAAATCCCCAATGAAGATTGAACCCTCATCTTAGGGACGTTGTTAAAGAATAATTACAAAAACTGTTGGATGTAGATTTCATCCATCCTATTTTAGACAGTTGGTGGGTCTCTCCACTGGTAATCATCCCTAAAAAGAATGGGAAGTGGTGAATCTATGTAGAATACAGAGAACTCAATAAATCCACCTAGAAGGACCACTTTCCCCTACCTTTTATTGATCAGGTCCTTGATACTTTAGCAGGGAAGAAAATTTTCTCCTTCCAAGATGGTTTTAGCGATTATAATTAGATTTAGATTGCTCCGGAAGACCAGGATAAAACTACATTTACATGTCCCTGGGGTACCTTCGCATATAGAGTATTGCCCTTTGGATTATGTAATGCTCCAACTACATTCCAGAGAGATATTTTGAGCATATTTTCTGATTTGATTAATGAAGTACTTGAATTTTACATGGACGATTTCACCCCTTATGGCACTGACTTTGATCAAGCCTTAAGCAATCTCAAGAAGGTATTGGAATGATGCATTGCTACCAGGCTATGTTTAAGTCATGAGAAATGTCATATGATGATGATTGAAGGTGTGGTTCTAGGACACTATGGTTCTACAGATGGAATCAAGGTAGACCCAACAAAAATAGAGGTAATCCTTAATTTACCTACACCTCGTACACAAACTGAGGTACGTAGTTTCCTTGGCTGTGCAGGATATTATCGCAGATTCATAGAAATATTTTCAAGAATAGTTGCACCTTTACATGATTTAACTGGTAATGTGGAATTTCAGTGGTATGATAAGTGTGATGTTGCATTTGTAGAGCTCAAAAGGCTGGTTTCAAAAACACTGGTGTTGAGAGGAGAAAACTGGAAATTACCATTTCACATCTCTTCAGATGCATTGGATATCGCCATAGGTGCTGTCCTTGGATAGGAAGAAGACAAGAAACCTTATGCTATTTATTTTATTAGCAAAAAACTTACTCCTTCTGAATTAAATTACATAGTAACAAAAAAAGAATTTGTATCCGTTATACATGCTATTAATAAATTTCGCCACTATATAACAAGCTATCTAGTTATTCTGTATATTGACCATTATGCTATTAAATATTTAGCTAACAAACTAATTACTAATGAATGGGTTACTTGGTGGTTATTACTATTGTAGGAATTCAACATCACCATCAAGTCTCGCGTGCCCAAAACATATGACTCTTTGACAATTGAAGACCAATTTCCATACGAACACTTGTTCATTGTCACTATTAGGATGCCATGGTATGCTGATGTGGCAAATTATCTGGCAGCTGGGAAACTACCATCACACCTGTCATCAAGAGAAAGGAAACTAATAATTCAACCCAATGCACGGTTCACCTGGATTGGTGGATATCTTTTCCACACAGGGTCCGATCTTTAGATCCAAAGATGTGTAAGAGATGATGAAATTTACGATGTCTTGAAGGCAGGTCATGATGAGCCCTGTGGTAGACATTTTGTAGACCACAGAATTGGGCATAAGGTTTTACATATGGGCTACTATTGTCCCCCAATATTCAAAGACACAAAGAAACATGTCTAGGCCTGCGACAGTTGCCAGAGGATGGGTGAACTAGGCCAAGCTGATGAAATGCCCCTACAAGCACAAGTGGTGGCAGAACCTTTTGAGAGATGGGCACTGGAATTTGTTGGCCCCTTCAACCCAAAATCAAATCAGAAAGCTTATATACTAGTTGTAACAGACTATATGACCAAGTGGGTAGAAGCATTAGCCTTGCCAAACACAACAAAGGAAGCAATCATTAAGTTTCTCTTTGAATTATTTGTATGCTATGGATTACCAAGGGCAGTAATCACAGACAGAGGGTCGCAATTTACAACACATAAAATCACGGCCACTCTGCGCAATTATCACATTAAGCACAAAGTTACCTCCCCATACCACCCACATGAAAACGAATAAGTGGAAAGTACCAATAATGTCTTAGAGGCAATCTTGACAAAACAAATCTCAACAAACCATCAAAATTGGGCAGCCGAGCTTCCAAATGCCTTGTGGGCCTATCGTACAACATGGCGTAACACTACTGGCTACTCTCCTTATCATCTATTCTTTGGCAAAGAACCTATCTTTCCAATTGAATTTGAGATCAAGACTCTAAGAATGGCTCAGGAAATTGGACTGGATCTTACGGAGGCACACACACAACACTTACAACAGCTCAATGAGTTAGATGAAGCACGCATGTTCACCCTTCAACGCACAACTTTTATTCAGCAGCAGAGAGCTAGCTGGCATGATAAACATATCAAGAAGAAATCCTTCCAGAAAGGTGATTGGGCGCTTCTCTATGATTCCAGATTTCAGGATTTTCCTAGAAAATTGCAGACAAGGTGGCTAGGACCGTATGAAATCAATGAAGTTCATGATAACGGCATTGTCACTTTAGTTACCATTGACGGGTCTGGTTCTCCCTTTTTGATAAATGGACATCGACTACGACTATACTATCAACCGCTTTCAAAAGAATCCTTTTGCCAAGAAGTAAGTAATGATCATACTGTTCAGATTTTAGCTAGCTGGGAAGGTAACCCAGTAGCTTTAGTTCCATGAAATTGTTGTCTTTATCAGCACTATACATATTGTATATAGGATTTTTTAAGGATTTGATTAAGAATTTATATTTTTACTGTCTAGGAAAGTCACTATAAAGAACTTTGGAGAATAAGAATTAGAAAAGATGACTGTAATAAATATAATTAGCACTCTTTTCTGTTCCTTCTCCAAAATTTCAAATTACTCCTATCTCATTTTTGAAGAATCCATCGAATGTAAACCTTGCTTCACACAAAAGATGAATATGTCATGTTCCGCAACAAAAATCGGACGACTGCATTAAAAGAATGTGCAACTGTAGTAAATGGAAAATGAATGCATAACACTACAAACCATCCAATACTTCAATCATTAAATAAACCTACCCATAAAAATTGAATGAATTTAGTTGATGACTAATCAATCCTAGATTTGTTAAAACAAAAATGTCTGCGAGAGGTTTCCAATTATTTAATTAGATGGTTAAAATTGGAAAATCATCGTCGTATCATTCATTCAAATGTAACAACTGTAGTTCCCTTTGTTGCAATTGCCCTTCCCTTTGTTGCGATTATCGTTCCTTGTTGCGGGTAGCATCATTCAATCGAATGTAACAACTGTCGTCCCCTTTGTTGTGATTCTCATTCCTTCTTTTTCGGATAGCGTTGTTCATTCGAAAGAAACAATTGCTGTTCCTTCTGCGGTTTTTCCTTTCCCTCGAAAGTCACGATTTTTCATGAACAACACATGTTGTTGATACATTTAGCCACTCCTTTGGGTATGACCTTCACTAACTAATTTTCAACAACATCACTTCTAGTTATCAAGGTAACAATTTGCCATTTTCTTTTTTGGAATATCTAGCATACCTTAACAAATTGTTTTTGGATTGATTTCTCTGAATTATCTTAATATTGTTCATAATCCTTAACCACCATAATTTGTTTCTTTTCCACTATATATATACATATACTTGAATGATAATTTGCCTTCATATCGTAATTAGGAGTCTAAGGAACATTTTTACTTGGAATTATTACACTTCTTACGCCATCCCTCACTCTTAAGGAGTAGATGAGCCTCCCTTAATAAAACCTAAAAAAAAATAAAAAATAAAATATAAATAAAGAAAATAAACTTCTCCCATGAAGGATAGGGGTTCTCATCATGAACCAACCTACCATGATCATAAGAGAATAACATAAGTGACATTCCCACTATGGCTACCACACCAGGGAAATGGCCTTTGACATTTAGCGTCAAAGGACAAGAGGTCTCATCACGAGCTGACTTGTTCACTTAGGTTACGATCTAGTGAGTGGCATTGTCATTATCCGGCTACCAAACCAGGATAGTGGCCTTTTTTGGGAAAAGACGATTCAAACTATTTATTGAGGATACATGCTCATCTATGGGTTAAAATGAAAACCTGTCGAGGCTATGGACGCCAGCTGGCAGCAGTGGCTCTGCCTGTGGTATGGAAGTTTATCCTAAATATGCTAAGTTTTTTTTGTGTATTTCTAGATTTCCTTTCTTAGAAAAGGGGCTATCATTCCAGTTATATTTAACATAAGGGAAACTAACAAAGTTATGACATGTGGAACATTTATAAAACGTGAACAAATTTAAAATTACTAGGAATATTCTTCCTTAAACATTTTTTTGAACATAGGTATTTGAACTTGTACTTCCCACAAAAGGAGTGATTATTGTTCATGATTACCATTAAATTTATTTGAAAGTTATTAATGATTGTACTCCCAATGGCGGTAACGTAGTAATTACCCCTCACTTGAACTTCCTGCCATCATTACTCTCACACATATCGATGGTCAAGGTCGACCTTTTCATTTATCAGGGGGCGGATATGCTGCACGTTTATCGATAGATCATAATGATTACAATTAATGGGAAAATTCATATTTCTATATACATTTTCTGTGCTATGATTTTTACCATTTCTGGTAATATTTTCTCACAAGATGGTCTAACTAAGTTTACAGTATTCGATAGTTGTGTTGACTTGTTTATAGAAGACATGGGTGATCGAAGCATCCGTCGAGAGCCCACATTGCTGCAAGTAACCAACCAAGAAAGGGAAATTTTACATCGTTTGGGGTGAACACAATATTTCAACAGATTGCAAGGATACGGCATAAATATCATGCTAGCATTTTTTCAGAACTTACAGAGGGGAGTCTCAGTGATTCGAGACATACAAATTCCGATCACTGAGGAAAATATAGTGGAGGTAACATGCCTCCAAAATGAAGGCACACAGTGGACCGAGAAATACAAAACACTCAAGGAGGCTGTGGAGTCCTTTGCGAAACCAGAAGAAGAATTCGATAAAAAAGGGAAAGGACTCAACCCCACTGCTCTCAGCGAGCCATGGAGGGAGCTAGCAGGAGTAATACAAAGATATATCACATGTGATGGGAGATACGATGTGGTAAGACCATGCCACCTCAAACTGCTAGCAACACTAAAACAAAGGCCAGTGATAAATTTTCCATTCTTTTTAAATTCCATGTTGCATGAAGTTGCTACAAGGATCCAGAAGGCCAAAGACCTTGTCAATATAATTAGTCACCATGAAATAGTAAAATTAATAGTAAACATGGCCTTGAGCCAAACACAAATGACTTGGGGAGATTTGATTGAGCCTGATAGGCCCCTACAAATTGAACAACCCAAAATCCACCATGAAATTCCCTCATAGGTAATTGAGGCAGCTCGGGTAGGAGGAGACAATGCCCAAATTGAAATTCCAGTACCCCAGCCTGAAATGGAATCAGACCCCATCTAGCTGGCAGAAAATCATACCATACAGGCAGAAACATCTAAGAAGAAGAGACAAAGAACAATTTCTGTTCTTGAAACCTCTATTGTGAAAAGAAGAAAGGGTAAAAAGACAGTCCAACCTGAAAACATTCATGAAACTATGCAATCAGAACAACGCTCACATGAGAACACTCAAGAAAATTCATAGACATAGCAACCATCACTTGAGAGCCTTACATAACATTTCTTCTTCCAAACTAAGATGGGATGTCTCCTCAAATGTAGTCAAGAACAAGGAACCATTTGGTTTCAAAAATTTTCATGCAGCCACCTTCATGTTAGAGAGGTATGCCAAAATGATCCTAGATGAAGGGCCTGCATGGATTGGATGAAGGTACAATCCTCCCATCATTTGGTGCCCTCTAGAGGGTTATCAAAGTAATTATGAAATTCATAAGAAGGAGGAAGATGCTGCTTTTGAAGAACTTAAAGGTAAGAATGGGTTCAAGAGGCCTAGAGAAAAGACCTCTCCTCCCTACAACATCACTGCTTTACATCTAAACTATCTTCTTGCATGAGGACATGCAAAAAGGTAAGTTGGGGGGTATGTTGAGTTGAGAAAAAGGTACAAATATCCTCCTTATTACCATGGTTTATGATATATTCTTGATTGACTTTTCTATTAATTAGAAGTAATTAGGAAAGAAAAATGATTAAAAA
>ML823467.1:0-22875 GCA_009831015.1 Picea engelmannii
GCTCAGCTTAATGTTTGATATGTATCACATACTAATCGTCTTTTCTCAACCGAACACACATATATATACAAAAATACTTGGCTGAAAATAGCTCTGTGCAGAGTGCCAATCCCCTAGATTCTAGGAAAAATTGTTAAAACAAACTGGTGCCTAATCCATCCACATATCCATTGGCTGCTCACTTCTTGGATGCATTGAGTAGATTGTTATGCATGTTCCTGTTTTAGATTTATCACATGCAATGAAGTAAAGATGTTGAGCATCTTATTTATTGCTCACGGTTATGTAGCCTCCATGTTGATAACCATCAGCCCTGCCACTTGTCTATATGTAAGTTGGTCATTCAAAGCATGTTGTACTGTGTAGGTGTTGATATGTATATGCAAAAAATAGAATGTGGTTGTTGTGCTGGAAATATATCTTCTTAAAATATCCTCTTTATATATCTCCATAATTTGCCTTGCATTGATACGCATCTCCATATGAACTTGGAACCTTGCATTATGTAGCTACAACCTGGACCCTTGCATTCTGTAGCCATAGTTAATGTTATTGAAAACCACACATATTTAATAATTCAAATGTTTTCTAAAGTTCATTCGAATTCTAATTTATGAACAAAAATCAAGAAGATTATGTGGAAATAGTAATACCTATGATAAAGGTGGAACTTTATAAAGATAAGTATGTGGAAAACATAAAAGGAGGGAAAAATGCATGTGTATTTATAGGAGATAGGGAACAAAAAGATGCCAAAATGGGGGTTCATCATCTCCCCCTTGTCGATTTGGTTGCATGTCCTCATGCAACCTATTCCTCCTCTGCTATTCCTGCATGGACTTCCCCCCAGTCATAAGCTAGGTGCCCAAACTCACCTGTATTATAATATCCATGGGTCCTCTGCATCTGTAACCACTGAAGCCTTTCCTCTTCCTCATCCCATGTAGTAGAGGCTTTGTAGATCCCGTTGGGGCACCAAATAATAGGAAAGTGGAACCTTATTCCTAGCCATTGACTACCATACCTGAGTAAGGATTTAGCATAAAATGAAGCTTGATTGAGTGCCAAACCAAAATATGGATACCCTATGGGGTTCCGGTCCCTTAGATATTTAGGGAGAACTTCCCAAATATCATGAGAGATCAATAGTGCCTGAACTGAATGTGCCCTAGACACCTACATGAAGTCTGATATGGAAAATCTCTGGTGCTGACGAATGGTGATTACATCTCCCACGTCTGCCCTCAACCTATGTAGATATTCTTTCATAACATGAGGCAATGGATACTCATCCCTCACATTTAGGCTTGTCTCAGCCTTCATTCTCCTATAGAATTCTGCATCTTTCTTCCATTGAGATAGACCAAGGATGTGAGAGGTGAATTCCCTCAAATGAACATCTCCAACTTTGGGGTTAGGATTCTAGCGGGCATTGTTAGGGAGAATGAAGTTATAAAGATATAATTCACACAACAAATTTTGGTCTTTCATTTTTGCAGAGTCATAAATACTAACAAAATCATCTGGTTGGTTTATCTCATGAGGTTGTCCGGATGCCAATTGTTTCAGTCTGAAGGTTGCCCACTGATCATGCAAGAAGAGAGGATAAGACTTTGGTGGCTCTCTACTAAAAATGCCTTCAAAGGCAATTTCAGTAGACTGTTGTACTAGCTTCTTTGTATCATCTAGTTGTTGTTTATGTTATTTAATCTTGTCTGTCCATTTTTGTTCTTGTTGTAGGTACATGGAGCACCATCTCGCCTTAAGCTTTTCTATGACTTGTTTGTGGGATTCTTTATTGATGATCCCCAAGTCAAAGAGTTCGTCCTTGTTTCTCCACTGGGGAAGGTCGGGTTTCAACTGCATAAAGGCATGAGTATTGGTGATGATATCATCCAGTAAGGTATTAAAAATCTGTTGAGCTTCCTCTGCATGGATTTTGGCACAACTTTCCACTCATTCTTCTTATACATCTTCCCCCTGTATATCCTCCATTAGGTCTGTTGCATTGTTTGGAATTTTATGATATCTCAATTTTCTTTTGAGCTTCTTATTCTGCAGCAAGAGTCTTCGATTTTGTTTAAGTAAGGCTTGGTAGCTAGGGATGTAGAACCAGAAAGGCTTGGATTCAACATGGCTCTTTCCCTTTTTCTTCTTCTTACCATGTCCCTTATGCCCAGGGACGAAGTGTGAAGTGGCTGGCATATATCGAGACTTATCTATCATTTTTGTCGAAGAAGGAGAAATGTCACATCCTATCCAATTATGCTCTATATCTAAAAGTGGGGGTTCTACCCCTTCAGGTTCAGCCTCAATATCTATCATCACCTCATCTTGTTCTTGTCTTGTTTCTGAGTTTTCAATGAGCTGTTCATCTGATGCTTCTTTTTTAGACCTCGTATCTTTTGTCTCGACAATGGCTGGGATTAAGACTTTCCGAGAAATTCTCATTGATTTCTTGCATCCTGTAGTGATCCTCTCAGACCTCTTCTTAGGTGGTAAATTTATCATCTTCGGCTTGGACAATGATGAGCCCATGAAAGTGTTCCAAGAAATCCCTAGTCTATTCAGTTCTTCATTTATAATCATCATGATGAGACCCCTGTGATATAAAGCAGTTTCGGGGTTTTGTTTTTTTCTCAAAAAGTCAACCATTTTCGATAAAATTCTGTGTAAAAAGTAAGGCATGCTGAGTGGTTTGTCTCCTTTCAAATGTAGCAGGATCCTGATGTGGTAATGATGGACCAAATTATATCTTCATTCACAGGTAACAAATTTTTGTAGGTGGAATACCACCTCATCCCAGAGAGAGCTTAGTGCATCCCTGACTATCCTTCTTCTCAGATCTGGAAGTGGGGATGGTGCCTTAAGAAATGGAATCCAACTTTCAGGGGCCACTTTAAAATTCGTATACCATTTCTCTCCTTGCAGAGGCAGTCCTGTAACTCTGCTCAAGGATTCTTTAGACACAAGGATATACAACCTTCTCATAGTGGCTTGTCTACCATCAAAACTCTGGGCAAATTCCATAGTGAGATCAAGATCAAATCCCTGGAATTTTTCTAAGAATTGGAGCCATCTAGCCTGCTCAAATATCTTCATCACTACTGGGTGTTTTTTGATACTGTCAACATTATTGGGCTCATTTCTATTTTCTACCCCTCCCATTTTTCAAAGAAGAACAATTTGTTCAAAAATAAAAATGCTACAAAATGGTGAATGAACTCCTTCTTACCTCAGAATCGCGTTATAGCTTGTTAACGCAGCCCTTGTCGTCTTGATTTGAAATTTGTATTTAACTTCTAGACAGACTCCTTATAAAAAATAGTTTACTCTTTATCCTTTTATAAGCAGGAGCTTACTCTGCCTGCAGCATTTGTGAATGGTCTAGCCTGACTTAGTCAACATCCAATGGATCGACCTTCAATCGGGAGCCAATGCTAACCCGATTCTGCTCGAAAATAACCCCGATTTCACCGTGTGCTCATGTCTCACCTGTGTAGTTGCACACTATGCTCTGGATGTTGAGCTAAATCAATTTTATGCTATATAACCACTGTAATGTAGCTAACCCAGCTCAACTTTATGCTGGACAATCATCGTAATGTAGCTAACCCGACCCGATTTTATGTTGGATAATCACCGTAATCCTCATGCTGTAGCTAACCCGACTCGGCAAATATGTTGTGTAATCACTGTTATATAGCTCGACTCTGTTGTATAAGCACTGTAATAACCCGACTTTGCAAAGACTATTCGATATTTTCTCTATGGGAGATCCCAATTCTGCTCTTCGTATGGTGGTTAAGGACTAAACACGAGATAAGTTTGTCGGGATAAGGAACGAGTGATCATGGTGGTGCATTGGTGTGTGTTATGATAGGTGATGTGTCAGGGGTAGCTGTAGATGCCAAGTATTTCGTTTCAAAAAGGATATGGTCTGGGGTTGTTTGAAATCATGATTATGTTCATACGTAGGGAAATAAATCGCCGGTTGTTGGAATGATCGCTACTAAATGGCTGTCAAGGGTGATGATTATTTGCTACATAATGGCCAAAAACTAAAGATAGTCAAAGTATGAACGGTCGGGTATAATAGTCAAGTGTTTAGCTGCCAAGGGATAGTGGATTTGGTGATGTGGTTAGGTAGGGTCATTAGGCGTCATTTATCACTTTATTATGTAGCATATTAAGACAGGGTTGTATGGGTAGTGGGTAGTCCTTAGATGTAAGGCTTAGTGAGATATGGGATTAATGGTATTATCACTTGCCAATTAATCTCTCAATTTTTAATTCATAAAAGAGAAAAAAGAATGAGTTTTTAGAAAAAAAAACTTGAACCAACTAATTGAGAGAGTGCAAGCGCTCCTGGTTGTCTTGTTGACTTCTATTGGTCATGACGTGCCCCTTCATAAGCCTACAGGATCAATGCATTATTTTTAATTTGACCACATCTTTGTAACTTAATAAAATGAAAATGTAGATTGTGAGCTCATCACCCGAGATTTGTTGTTCATAGATTATTATATAATTTTTTTTTTTTTTTTAACAAACCTTGTCTACCAGTGATCTGGTTTTCAAACAAGAGTTCATTCCGTTGTGCCTCGAGGGGTTTTCACAACCGATTTTTTTTTTTAACTAAGTGATATTGGCCAAAAATTGGTTTTCCAATATCATTAGTGCCAGCAGCGCCTAAGGCTAGGTTTTCACTGCCAGATCTTTATTACCTTTTTTCTTTTTTTTAATAGGTTTGATCAATGTAAACATAGATTACGGAACATTGGGCATAGGTGGCGATGCCACTGTGCCCATTATATTGAGATCATTATGTTTTACTACTTCCCGAATGAATTCCTCCTTGGTCTTGGAATTTTTATATAGCCTCGGTCGATGACTATTTGCCATGAGTGATGTCCTTGCTTCATCAATAGTATGGAGTTTAAAAGAGTCATTATCATAGACTGTATATAACTCATATGGTCCGAGCCATCGAGTGTGGAACTTGCCTTTAAAATCCTTATACCATGAATCAAATAGGAGGGCCCAATCCCCCACTTTAAATTTCTTTTCTTTGATGAATTCATTGTGCCATTTAGCTCTCTGTTGTTGAACTAGAGTAGTTTGATGTATTGCAGCTTGGAAAATCTCATCAAGCTCATTAATATTCTCAAGCCTATGTTGTTGGGCTTCTGAGAGATCCAAACCCACTTGTAGTGCAATTCTCAGTGTTTTGATCTCAAACTCGATGGGGAGAACCACACACTTTCCATACACTAATTCATAAGGAGTAAACCCTGTGGTGTTCCTCCAGGTGGTTCTGTAGGCCCATAGGGCCTCTAGGATCCTGTCAGCCCAATCTTTATGACAATGCTATATTTTTTTAGTCAGAATAGATTTTAACACTCGGTTTGTGACTTCTACCTAGCCATTTTCCTGAGGATGGTATGGAGTTGACATCCGATGCTTAATCTTGAATTGCTCGGTGATGGATTCGATGAGTCGTGAAGTAAACCGGGCTCCTTGATCAGTGACAATCTCTTGGGGAACCTCAAAGTGGATGAATATATATTTGTATAAGAAGCTAGCCACTGCGTTCTCTGTGGCCTTTGGAAGTGCTTTGGCTTCGACCCATTTGGTTACATAGTCTGTACATACTAGAATGTCCACCTTCTGCTTTGATGGTGGGTTAATAGGTCCCACGAAATCCAGGGCCCACTTATCGAAGGGTTATATTTGAAGCAGAGGCTAAAGTGGCATCACATCTGACTTCATAGGTCGTCCCATTCTTTGACACTTGTCGCAACTCCTGACGTACTTCTTGGCGTCCCTAAAGATGGTTGGCCAATAATACCCCAGGTGCAGTACTTTATTTGCAGTTCTTTTATCTGTGAAGTGACCTCTACAGGGTTCATCATGGCATGGTTTTAAGATGTCATACATCTCGTCCTCTTGAACACAACGTCGTATAATATGATCATGTTTGGTATGGAAGAGATATCCTTCGATCCAAGAATATGTTGCGCTCTGCCGAATAACCCTTTGACGTTCTTTTGGGGAGAGATGTTGTGGGAGTCTACCTGCAACCAAGTAGTTAGCGACATATGCAAATCAAGGTGTATTAGTAGATAAAGAAAATAAGTGTTCATCGGGGAAGTTATCTTCCACTGGAATGGTTTCTCCGTCGTTGGTGAGTCGAGAGAGAAATTCAGCGACGACATTTTCCTTCCCTGGTCTATCAATGATTGAAATGTCAAACTCTTGGAGTAAGAGCAACCACCTGGTTACTCTGCCATTGGTGATGGATTTGTTCATAAGATAATGAATGGCAGAGTGATCAGTATGTACGAAGACCGAATAACCTGTGATGTAATGACGAAATTTGTTAATAGCATACACGATAGCAAGGAATTCTTTTTCGGTTACGGTATAGTTTTTTTCAGTAGGGGTAAGATTTTTACTGATATAGTAGATAGCATACAGACATTGTTCCTCTTTTTGTACAAGAACAACTCCAATGGATGTATCTAAAGCATTTGTAGAGATATGAAAGGGTATGGTCCAGTTGGGGCCATGCAAAATAGGTGCAATGGATAACCTTTCTTTTAAGGTTTCAAATGTCGTCTGACATTGATCATTCCATGAAAATTTTGTAGCTTTTGTGAGTAATGAAAACAAGACGGATGCTATCTTTGTAAAATTTTCGATGAATCTTCGATAATATCCTGCACGTCCTAAAAAACTACGGACGTATTTCTAATTTGTGGGAACTAGAAGGTCACGAATGACTTTGATCTTAGCAGGATCTACCTGGATCCCTGTAAGTGATATGTGGTGTCCTAGCACAACCCCCTCAGTACAAAGCATATGGAATTTCTCATGGCTAAGAGAGAGGTTGGCTTCTTGGCATCTGATCAAGACCTTTTCTAAATTTTCTACAGCTTCTTGAAAGGTATC
Organism: Picea engelmannii; assembly: GCA_009831015.1. Taxonomy (NCBI): domain Eukaryota; kingdom Viridiplantae; phylum Streptophyta; class Pinopsida; order Pinales; family Pinaceae; genus Picea; species Picea engelmannii. Next base: position 6,955 of record ML823467.1, read on the forward strand.
TCCATACACAATAAATACATCCATATAGATTTCTACACAATCATTGGTCAAATCTGAGAATATCCCTAAGAAATCTCTCTGGAATGTAGCAAGAGAATTGCATAGGCCAAATGGAAGAACTTGGTAAGTATAGGTTCCCCATGGGCATGTAAAAGTGGTCTTCTCTTGATTTGTAGGCGTGATCTGTATCTGATTATATCCACTAAACCCGTCAAGAAAAGAAAAGTATTTTTTCCCTGCCAAGGTATCTAAGACTTGATCAATGAATGGTAATGGGAAGTAATCTTTCAAAGTGGCCTTATTCAACTCTCTGTAGTCAACACAAATACGCCACTTGCCATTCTTTTTCGACACAATAACCAAGGGCGAAACCCATTTGCTATCGAAGATTGGGTAAATGAAATTTACGTCAAGGAGCTTTTGGAGCTCCCCCTTCACTATGTCCTTCAGAGTGGGGTTCATCCTCCATTGAGGTTGTCGAATAGGTCAGGAATCCTCCTTAAGATAGATTTGATGGTTACATAGCGTAGGTTGGATCCCTTTCATGTCAATATAGTCCCAAGTGAAGGCGGAATTGCGTTTTCTTAGTATTTCTATGAGCTTCTTTTGTTGACAAGAATCTAGTTTAGCATTGATATTCAAGGTCTTTACTGGATGGATTTCAACAGCTAAGCTTTGGTTCCCAGGGGTAGCCTCTATATGAACCAATTCATCTAGTATTTGTGTTGGTTCAATTGGCAAATAGACTTCTTGGAACTTCTCTCCAAGGATTTTCTCCAAGGTTGGATGACTGGCTATGTGAGGATGTGCTAAATACGTACATATCAAATCATCTTCAGTAGCTTGTTTAAATGTTGATGCTTGGTCAAGGGTTAACAGAGGCTTTGTGGGTTCTTCATCGCTATCCTCGGCCCAAGGAGAATTCTATAGGTTAGAGGATGGTTTATCAGGAGGATAGATGGTCATATTTTTAGTTGAGTTTCCATGGGAGATGGTCATATTACCTGATCTACAGTCGATATATGCGTTAGCAGTGGCCAACCAGGGTCTCCCTAGAATCAATGGATATCCCCCTAGGTTGTCCTTTGGTTGTAGGACCATAAAGTCAGATGGATATTCCCACGAGTCTACAGAAACAATTACATCTTCCAGCATCCCCTCACGTTTTACTGTGGATCTATCTGCTAATTGAAGGACTGTAGGGGTTGGTTGAAGACCAGGCAGCTAGAGTTTCTCCATGGTGTCTTTAGTCATTACATTGATCGCCGCCCCTAAGTCCACTAAAGTGTGTGCAATGGAAATGTTATTGATGTTGACTTTGACTACCGGACTTCTTGGGTCCATGTATTTGGCCATAAATACTTTCCCTAGCATTAGATCCGCTAACTTTCCTATGACATGAACAATTTCTGGGTCTTTATTCTTCCTCCTTGGTTTCTTTAGGTAGAGTTCCCGAACATCTTTAGCATATATTGGAACATCCTTGATAGCTTGAAACAGGGGAATTTTTACACATACGTTTTAGAGTTCTCCCAAAAGGTCAAATTCCGGTTGTGCAGGGGCCTTTTCTATATTTAGCCTTTCCGGATAAGGTGGTTCTGCGAGTAATTCTTGCTCATCGGAGTTCTTCTAAGGGATATTTTGCTTCTCCTTGGGGGTATTGGATTCCTGGTTTTCTAGCTCAGGGGCGTTCTCCTCATCATCCTGTTCTTGGATGATAGGTGAGGTCTAATCCTGAACCACTCTTCCCGATCGTAGATGTATGTTTTGGAATTCTGTAGGAGAAATGACGTATGTTGGAAAGAAGGGTAGTTCAGTGTTGCAAGTGGGCTGAGCTACTTTATTATTTGATTTTGTATTGGTTGGGATGGTAATTTTGTAGGTCTTGGAGGAGGTTGGTTGGATGGTAATTGTAGTTGTTGTTGGTGTTGAATTGGAGGGTGTGTTTGGGGAGTAGTTTGTTGAAGACTTGGCCCTCTCTAGCCTTGTTTCCAAGGTTGATTCTACATTTGTGGTTACCCTTGTTGACAAGGCATGGAAGAATACCAATTTTGTTGTGGATACTGATACTAAGTATAGTATGGAGGAAATTTGGATTGGGATTGTGTCATGCCTGGTGCCTTGGGTGGCCATGGTCGCTTTTGGGCCATAAAAAAAATTTGCTCTGTCTCCCCAGTGGCCCCTTGGTAGACTGCCTTTAGTTCAGGCAGGGAAGGGAAATTCTTAGTATCGTGATTTTGTTCACAGATACCACATATTTCTATGTTATCCAGTGGACACTCCCTCAGGGGGTGTTTCTTTCTACATCTAGAACAAAAGATGACCAATGCTAGGTTGGCTTCTTCTTTCTTTTTCTTTTCTTGAAAGGTATCCAACTGGGAACTAAATGAACTAAGGATATCGGTTTTAAAGTTGTCCAACATGTTTCCTATTTCAGTTCTGGTGACTCCTCCTCCTGATGGCTTTGTGACCCTAGAGACTAGATCGCGAGGGATTTTCCCAGACTTAGTAATACCTCGTGAATAACATTTACACAGTTCACAGATATCATTATAGGTCATCTGGGAGATATCCCTGACCCCCATGAGATTTAATGCATCCATACAATCATCCTTGATTACTCTTAGGAAGATAATACGTAGTGTTTCAGGATCAAGTGTGTTTTGCTTGGTCCTTTGTAAGTTGTATTGAAATCTTTCTACATAATCTTCGAGGGTTTCTTCCTCCTTCTGTGTCATTCTAAAAATTTCTTCTCGTATATCCCTTACCTTGCAGTAATCATGTTATTTCTTGAGAAATCTCTGTTTCATTTCGTCCCAGGTTTTGATAGAATTTCCTCTGAGTCCCATGAACTAGCGAAGAGATGCTTCTTTCAAGGTGGTGGGAAACAATTTAAGTTTATGGGCATCAAACTAATAGTCATAACTTCGGCAAAGGACATCAAATTCAAAGAGGAAGGTATCAGGGTCCTCGTTAGGCAATCCACGAAAATTTGGTAAAGCAGAGGGTGGAATGTTTTTCATTTGAAGTATACCCTCAGACTCTTCAATATGAAACTCAAATGTAATTGGTTCTTTCTGCTTTGGTGTTTCCATTTCTTCTTCCATGTTTAAGAGTCTTCCCCCCCACAAGGATTCTTCAGAGGCGACATAGTTTTCTGGCTCTTTAATTGGGTTACTATGTCCTTCTGATTCAAAGCCTTCAATAGGATGGTCCTGGTTTCTGGGAGATTTAGGAGAAGGTGACTCTATTATTAACCCAGTAGTTGAGTCTATTTCGGGAGGCTCTTCTATATTTTTAGATGTTATTTTTTAGTAACGTTGAGTACTTGGGGTTTTTGTAGGGTCTTGTTTTTCTTCACTTTTACTGGCCTATTTATTAGTGTCACGGGTGGTCCCTACACCACGTCCACGAGGTTTCTTAGTGCCTCGAGTCATGCATCCTGTGATAATTGGTAAGAACAATATCCTAGGCAAGGAATATCTATGGGTAGTGGTGAACTCCCTAAGGTTTCCCTTCAGCCTAGTATTGCTCCTATAGTGATCCTAAGGCTAAATTCCTAATTTCTTGAGTGCCTCCTCGGTAGCGGCGCCAAAATGACGAGGTAAAAATATAACTCTTAATTGTTTAATACTAGATTATGCTCTTCATTCATTTGTCAACCCGAGGCTCATTATGTGCTTGCGAGGCACTCTGTGCAATTTACACAGAAAAGAGAACTAGCGTACTATAACTAAGATTATGAAAGAAATGAGTCACAAAACCCTGATCCTTTCAGTCTTATGGTGGTATCTCTAAAAACTAAGCTCTCTAAAATATCATGAACTTAATCTTTGAATATTCACTTAACTGGGATTTATGAGCACTGTGATTATGTAGCAACTATGTATATGTATAAAAAGAAATACTAAGGTTTATAAAACTAAAAAATTATGATGTTGCAACAGCACGGCTAACTTACTTAATGATCCCTATCCTCAGCTCTGTGGATGATGCCAAAGCTTATTATGATGGTGGATTCTTTCACCTAGGCTTTGTTATAAATACCCAGATTTATCTACACATACCTAGAGTTTAACCATAAGGTATTAGGATAACAATAGATCTGATTTTAGATGCTGGCTGAAATCTATTCACCCTAATAATCTTTAACTTTCATTATTCAACAAATGTCCAGGGCCATTATGTAGCATATAACCATTACTCAACAAACTATAAAATAAATTTCAGAAACTAGTAATCTAATCAGCATATATATCTAACTATCATGCATGAGTTTAACCAACAACAAAAGATATAACCAACAAGGAAATAATATTCTAGGAAAAATTGTTAAAACAAACTGGTGCCTAATCCATCCACGTATCCAATGGCTGCTCACTTCTTGGATGCGCTGAGTAGACTGTTATGCATGTTCCTGTTTTATATTTATCACATGAGATGAAGTAAAGATGCTTAGCATCTTATTTATTGCTCACGGTTATGTAGCCTCCACATTGATAACCATCAACCCTACCACTTGTCTATATGTAAGTTGCACATTCAAAGCATGTCGTACTGTGTAGGTGCTGATATGATATGCAAAAAATAGAATGTGGTTGTTGTGCTGGAAATATATCTTCTTAAAATATCCTCTTTATATATCTCCATAATTTGCCTTGCATCGATACACATCTCCGTATGAACTTGGAACCTTGCATTATGTAGCTAGAACCTGGAGCCTTGCATTCTGTATCCATAGTTAATGTTATTGAAAACCACACGTATTTAATAATTCAAATGATTTCTAAAGTTCATTCTAATTCTAATTTATGAACAAAAATCAAGAAGATTATGTGGCAATAGTAATACCTGTGATAAAGGTGGAACTTTATAAAGATAAGTATGTGGAAAACATAAAAGGAGGGAAAAATGCATGTTTATTTATAGGACACAGGGAACAAAAAGATGCCAAAATGGGGGTTCATCACCAAGAAAATAAACACAAAACAAATATATTTCAAGGGGAATATATTTCCAACCTTTAGGCCACAAATATTAGCCTATAACATATCTGAAACTTACTTAATTACAATAAATTTATTACATCCGTAAATTTTCCCACTTGGCATCTTTATGTTTTTCAAATGACCTAACCAAACAACCTAGAAACTACTCATTCACCATCAAATTATAAGGTGAAAATCAAATATGCAAATACATAAAGTTTGGATAGCAAGGAACTCTTCATATATACATAATATTAAAGTACATACCAATGAATTAATACAAGATTGCACAAGTCATGTTCTCCAAACCCTAACTAGAGCATCCACCATAAATAGAAAACCCTAATGACCAACTCTTTTTTATGATCCTAAACTCTGCAAATTGAATCACAGGAAGTGATATTCAAAAATGCTCACATGAATTGATTGATCAAAATACCCTAAAGGTAGGGAAACATCATACAACGATCCTTTTGTGGAAGGAATCCATAACTATTCACTTGCATCTTAAGGTAGGGTGACCTCTCAATGAGCTCAACTCTAATACAAAATACTCCAATACATACCCCATGAGGACTCCATCCTTATTTATAGCTAGTTATGAAATCCTAATCATAACCACCTCCTAACTATCTAGGGGAATTTCTTTAATGAGACCACATTACATTTATTCCATTCTCACTAATTAGTAGGTCTCATTTAATAATAAGAAATATAGCGGACCTAGTCTACTTTACATTGAATGACCACCATAACTACACAATTATTACTCTAGTGGGCACCTCGAAACCCCCCCATTACATCCATATGGAGGATCCCAACACTGCATCTCTCTTCAGAAAGTGTTTCCCTCAATGTTTGTAGTGAGGATGTGCACCAAAACCAAGGTCCCATGTATGGTTGCTAATTGCAATGCTAAAGTGGTCCAAGAAGTTAGGGCCCCATGTACAAGGGCTATTTGTGACTCTTGGGTAGTCCAATAAGCATGTCCATAAACCTGGGTCCCATGTATGAGTGTTGAAATACATGATGAAGTAGTCAGTGTCCACTTTACAAGTATTAGCTACATCATCAAAGGAGCTTGCCTATAAATCTGGGTCCCATGTATGGTCATTGACTACCATATTGAAGTTGTCAATATCATTTGTGCAAGTACTAACTATGACGTTGTAGGAGCTCATCCATAAACCTAGGTCCCATGTTTATTTACTCATGTTGATGCCCAACTTTTGACTACTAATCTTGATGAACCGTTGGGTATTGTGCTCCAAATTCCCACCATAGTTATGTAGATCCAAATAAATATAATCCACAAGGCCCAAAAGATTGTTCACAATTGTAAAAGGTTGGTTCTAGATTTGGAAGGAACAATACCATTGGATAATAAGAAAGTTGATCACTAGTAGTAATAAGTGGTTCATGATATCCCTCAATGGTGTTCTTTACATAAGGTGGAGTAGAGTCATCAAATAGAAGGTAAAAGTGGTTGTCTTCTTAGAAGTGACAACTATCCATGTATCGATCATCATAGACATCCTCCAAATCATACCAAACATGGATGTCTTTGGTATACTCTCCACTAATGATAGGATATGTATGGCCAAAGACAATTTGTTGAATAATTACCATATCCTTCATATCTTGAGTCTGGATTTCCTCCCATTGCATGTTTCTCAAGATTTCCTTAGTTAAGTTATGCAAATCCGAGGATGTATCACATTGAAGAATGATCAGAAATATATCATGTAATATATTAAATCGAAGCCCTGAAAAATTGCCTATCCAATGGCATTGGTCTAGTTTCAATGTAGGTGCTTTGTCAAAAAATATTTTATTCACAATATATGCAGTCATCATCGAAAACCCTAGAATAGCTCATTTTAAATTATTGATATCATCACTTCTTCAACTCTGATTGGAATGTTTTATGTATTTATTTTAAACTGGGTGTTTTCACAAGATGAACTTAGATTTGCACTTGGTTTCTTCAAATTATACTCATAAAGCTACATGAATTGGTTTGAATGTCACGACCCTCTTTTTCCCTTTAAAAACCTGCAAAATAGAAAAAAAAAAATCTTCCATTTTTTGGGCCCATGAAAGAGCTCTAATACCACTTGTTATGATCTTAAACCCTTAAAATTGAATCACAAGAAATGTTACTCATAAATTCTCACACTTTATTTATCCAAATACCCTTAAGGTAGAACAACATCATACAATGATCCTTTTATGGAAGGAATCCACTCATGTTCACTTATCTCTTAAGGTAGAGATGCCTCTCAATGAGATAAGTTCTAATACAAAATACTCAAATAAATGTCCCATGGGGAGGAATCTTTTTCATTTATAGTTATTTATGAAACCCTAATCATAACCACCTCCTAACTATCTAGTGGACCTTCTTAAATGAGGCCATGTTACATTTGTTCCATGCTAACTAACTAGTGGGCCTTATTTAATAATAACAAACATAATAGACTTAGCCCACTTTACATTTAATGGTCACCATAACTACATTATCATTACTTTAGTGGACCCTTTGAACCCCCCCCCCCATTAAACCTTAGGGAGGATTCCCACACTTCTCCTAGATAATATTCAATCCTAACCAACATTGATTGCTCCACGATAGATCCACAACTAGAAAATACACACATTGAAAAAACCTCTTTGGCACCTACATTTTCATCACACAAGTGTACACAAGAAAACAATATAGTCTCCCACTATCTTCTCCACATCAATGACTCCAAGTAGTACTAGGGTTTCCAATGCCACACAACCTTAGTCTTCTCTCACAAAAACCACAAGAGCAAGTGTTCCCTTTGCTCATCCAGGATTTATCCCAAACCTTAGATTCCCATTTTCTCTTAGGGAAAACGCTAATCCTAATATATTTTTTTCATCAATGCAATAACCCTAGGGCAGTAGACTAGAAAAAAAATTACAAATAAGAAAAATTACAATTGAAAGAGACAAGTTCACTCTAGCTCTCCATCTTTAATACATGATGATGTGATTAATATGATCAATATGATGAATACAAATATTTTATCCTCCCTTTGTCTATATGAAAGGTGAGGAAATCGAACAATAATAAAGTGGACAATGTCCATAAACAAGAAACCCAATGAATCACTAGATGGGTCCATGTTTTAAGCATTCAAACTCGAAGTAACACATGCCAAGATCCAAGGTATGCACATTCATCAAGCAAGGCTCTCGAGGTGAGAACTCCTTAAGAAGTGTCCAACGCTCTCATCCAAAGGTCACCATCATGTCATGCACACCTTTAAGTCCACCATACCTCCATGAACATTCATTAATCCAAGCATCCTCATGTCAAATACAAGTCTCCATGTAAGCAACCAAGCGACTCATTAGGGGAATTTTGAGGTAAAAAAAGGGCCTCAAAACAAAAACTACACTACCAAAAACCACTTTATAAGAGCCAATCACAATTCAGAAGATGACATCATCCATTGGGGGTGACTTGACATTGTTTGAGTTAAAGGTGGTGAGTTGTTACATTCTAAATGGTGGATGAAAACCATAGTTAACTATGGTAGTTCTTTAAGAAAAGTACTCAAGTACTCTTGAATTACTTTACTTTTGAATAAAGTACTCATATCCATTCATACATTAAACACTTTTAATTTAAAATTTAAAAAAATATAAAAAATATGTTTACTTGAAATACGTGCGTTGGGTTGAGGAGTACATTACTTAACGTTGGTTGAGGTTACATGATATAATATGATATAATATAATATATAATAAATATATTATATGATATAATATATCATATTATATCATGTAACCCCAACCAATGTTAAGTTATTCCTCATATGATATATAATATATGATATATTGTATATATGTTCCAACTTATGATATAGTATATCATATATGTGTTTTATAATTATATATTTAAAAAAAATTTAAATACAAAAATTTATTGTTATATATTTTTAAAAATTTTATTATATATATTTGATATTTTTTGAAATATATTATGTATTTTATTTTTATATAATATCTTAATTATATATTACTATATGGGTTTATATTTTAAATAATAATATATTATATAATCAATCATTTATGAATTTATATTTATATTTTGTTTCAAGTTATTAGGGACAAAGGACACATGCATTAGTTGTTTAAGGACAATGACATTTTTTGAAAAGCCGCTTCTATTTATAGTCACATCCTTTCCTTTTAGTCACATCAATAGAAGTTTTTTTATTAATTTTATTTCTAGTCAACTTTTCAATTTAACTTAACTATGATTACATGGATTGTAGTGCAAAATGTGAGTTGTAAATATACATCCTTCACAAAATGAAAAACTCATCATAATTTATTATATCTTTTAGGAGGCCCTTTTTAGACCTCAAAATTCCCCTAATTCCATGTTACTTAGGGCTCAACTCCCTCTTCCTAAAATCCCAATGCTTCTCCTCTAAATAGGTAATTCTCCCAAGAAAGTAATTAAGTCCTCCATGTGTGCATCATTAAGAATGCCACCATGCCACATAGGTCTCCAACCTCCTAAGGAAGTGTGTCACATAAGCATCAAGTCAGGGTATAATAATCCATGAGTAATATACTTCCATGTTTATGTATACTACAATACAACCAAGGGAAGACAACACACCATGCACTTCACATCACATGAAGTACCCCCAAGCAGAGTGTAAACACTTTCAAAGTAACCGCAAAATCTAACACTCTATGTTTACGAGGAAAGTGTTTTTACAAGCACTAGTCTTCTCTCTCTACATCTCAACTAAATATGGCATCCAAAAATATGAATTTGTTGCAGTCTCAGAGTCAGTCACTGGCCCTTTGAAAGAATCATTACCAAAACATCATTCTCCTCCATTAAGGCATCACACCTCACCTCCTCTAAAAGATTGGAAGGCTCACAAATGGAAGTAGCCAATGCAATATGGTTAGCATATCTCATAGGATGTATACTTTCCATCATTAAAGATCTGGGCGCTCCGACATGCTCGTGTCCATCCTACAATGTTTGCATAAGCCATATTAGCATCCTGCAGGCTTAAGTAGAGGGAAATTACGTATCCTTCACTATATTTTCCCATACCTAGATCTAACTCTTGTCTTATCGCTAAATTAGTTTTTGGAACAACAACCTCCTTGCTCCCTTCAATCACTAAAGGAGATACATGTGATCTAGAGGACTACACATCCTCAAAAAAATTCACATTGTGGCTCCCCATAGTCTTCCATTGTGTTGGAATGTAGATCATGTAAGCTTTAGAAGTCTCATCGTTTCCAACAAAACAATATTCTATGAAAGCATCTAGAACCTCCTGTTTGTTTAGGGCTTGACCAACTGTGAAAGAAACATAATCTCGGATCATCAATGACCTTCCAAACTCAATCATCCCTAAATTCTGTTTAAATTTTGGTATGCTCATTTAACCATAGACAATGTCACATCATTGTCACCCAACCATAGGCATTTACATATGCCATCCTCGAGCACACTAAAATTTACTTAGAATAATTCTGGAAAGCCTACTCCAGAACCAACAGATAAACCCTAGTTGCTAACTATAGGGTGATATTTCTCCAAGGGTAGCACACAAGAGAAAGAGTCTCCATATCCATAGAACAAGTACCATACACAACTACAACAGCTGCATCTGCACTACTCTCTTAAACTTGTGCCATACTTAGCAAGAATATCACCAAGAGTATCACCAAGATCACCAAGAGAATCACTGATAATGTCACCAAGAGAATCACCAAGAATATCACCAAGAGAATCACTAATAACATTACTGGATGGCTCTAAAGAGAGACCAAGACCAAGATATGACCATACACCCTTATTCCTCCTTGCCGCTGCAATTGCAGTTGCAACTACAACTCTCCACAAGACTTGCACTCTTACTGGGTATATAAATGAGCTAAAATGTCCTCTATTTGTATTAATATGTTCAATGACTTTTCTAGCTAGGCCGACATGAATTTTTGGTAATTATATTTTTTGTTTATATTTTTGTTATGGAGCTGACTTGTATTTCTGGAAGATAATATTCTAATATTATTTATTTTGCTAGGCCAGTTTGTCTTCTAGATTTTCCACACATCTATTTAATGGTTCACTTGCTTTCAAAATATTCTAATGTAAGTCATAGATTACACGTGGAGGTTAATACCTCCCGTAACTACCAAAACATCAACACTCCCTCTTAGATAGGGAGGTATTAACTAAGATATTCTTTATGTAGTGGTCTCAAACACATCCATCCATCTCTCATGGCATGGGAAAGACTCACATGGTCTTGCAGACCAGTCTATGGATAGAATCACCATAGACACATAGGCTATCATATGATCAAACACATCATGTAACAAGTATCACCATCATAGCTGCACATTAGCCATCATAAGAAGTTATGCACTTTCACTGGAGTAGCATACCAGCCTTTGTTGGAGTATCATACCAACCTGTGATGGGGTAACATACCAGCCTATGTTGGAGTAGCATACCAACCTGTGATGGGGTAATATACTAGCCTGCGTTGGAGTAGCATACCAACCTGCATCAGGGTAACATACCAGCCTGTGTTGGAGTAGCATACCAACCTGCACTGGTAATCTAGGATCTTTTCATCGAGTGACTTATAAAGAATTGCATTAAATGAACATAAATTAAAGTGCACCATTAAAGAAGTAAAAACTCAATAATGAAGAGACATAAGCATCAAATATGAACAAAATAAACTTGATAACGAAGTTCGTCCCTGGTGGATTATGTCTTCGGGTCCTGCTCTCAAATGGGTAGGCCTTTTTATTAACTCAGCAAAAGAATTTGGAAAAATACATAAGTATACCTCATTCTGAAATCAAGCTGCAAAATTTTTTCTCAGATTAGAAAACAGACAGCACCACTAAATTTGTGGCATTGAATTACCCAAAAATAACTTTCTCCACGCCTCGATTCGAATCTGGCACTCCCAGGCCCAAGAGGAATTTTGTCTCAATTTTTGTGCCCTGCAACTTGCAATAAATGCTGAATAATTGTCTCAAAATGCATGTCAGTCTGTACCCATGCACACCCTCCTTCCAAAATTAGGTGGATTCATGTTTTAAATAATAAAATCAGTGTTACAACCAATGTGAGGCCGTTGGCCTATTGGTTACAGAGCATATATTAAGGCGTGTATAAAGGGGGGAGGTCCCGGGGTTGAGCTTGCAGGCCTCCCCTTTTGGCTTGACCGTTGTAACACACACACGCACACACACACACACACACACATATATATATTTGACATATTCATTCTGCTAACTTTGGTGAATCTTCTAGATGTTGGTCGATTTCTAGATTTGGCGGACCCACCAAATCTTAGTTCTTTTTGAATTTTTTATCACGGGTTGTCATTGGGAATTTTCCCACTGCCACGTGGTAGCCAACCATTAGGCCAAATAAACCATTGTACAATCACCCTGCCATGTCAATGTATGGTCAGCTAACTCAACTGCCAACTCAGCCTACCACGTCACTGTATGGACTGGCACGTGGAACAAGTTTACTGGTCTACGAAATTATGACCCAGAAATGCCAAATATGTGTGACACGTGGCAACCTCTATTGTTTCCACGTCACCATGTTGACGTCATTCTAACACATTTCACCTCTTGGACATGACACGTATGTTTTGTAGATGCTGACATCATACGTATTGATGTTGACGTCAGCAGTACAGATGTTGACTCATCCCCCTACTGACTGGGATAGGTTGACCAAACTTTGATCAAGGATATCTTTCAATCTGTAACTCTATTTGACGATTCATTTGCGTCGCTGGAAATATTGCAACGCGCTATTCACAATGATGTCATTTTCACTGAGTTTTGATAAATTTTAATTTTTTCCCTTTCTCTATCTGCTGAGGCCATTCTAAGCATCCTAGGTTGCTTCTGTGAGTTCTGAGCTATCCTTAGTCTTCTCTGGATCCTTTTTGGATCACGACTTCCCACTGAGATATTTTTCGACAACCAAAAGCTTTCATCAATCAATAGATAAGTGAGGGAAGAGTTCCCTCACCTTGTCCTTCTCAATCCACTTTGACTTGCTTGGATGTGTTCCTTTTAAGCCTACTCGAAGATAATCAACATCACCCCTGCGTGAAGTCCTCATCCTTCTGTGCAGGATGATATATTACTTTAACTCATCCAAGTACTCAGGAGCAAACTCATATACTGAAGGTATTTAAACTTCCTCATGCTGATCCATGATCATGGGAGGCTCAAAAAGTTTCAAGTTCTCTACATTTACAACTGAGTAAATTTGCATATAAGTTGGAATATCTAGACGAAAAGCATTGGTACCAATTTTCTCCAAAATAGTTAAGGGTTCATAACGAATGGGCTTGAGTTTCTTTCCTTCACCCTTCAATCTCTCCTTGCTAATGTGAAGCCATACTCGGTCTCCAACCTAGAACTGATGATCAACCCCGTTTTTTTCATGCCAAGCTTTATACTGTGCTTGGATTTTCTCCAACTATTCCCTGACTGCCTAGTGAACCCGCTAGATCCTCTGGATGAACTTGCAGGATATGTCCTCTTTTATTTCTTCATTTGAATCGACATATCTCCCATATGTTGTAACAAATATTAAAATTTTGGCTTTCGGTAGCTTAAGAGGAAAATTTTTATAACATTAGCTACCAAAAGTGTAGACTTTCGGTAACTTAAATCTCATATTTCATACCCCCTTAGCTACCGAAAGTGCAAGTGGTAAAAAATGGCCACCTGTCTGTCATGCACATCACTGAATGTTTTCTATGTATCATCTTCATGTCAAATAACGCCGATATATACTCCAAATAATGGGTTGTTTACTTATGTTTAGTCGTTGTGGTTGGTTTAACGTCTCTTTTAATTGAATGATAACACTGATTGTGCCCCATTCTCATGATCTGAAATGTCACACCAGTGTAATAGTCACAAGCCAACTCATGCAAAAATCCAAGGAGATAACCCACGGGTGTACCAAGGCCAAACATCTATGATATGACACCAGTCGGTCGAGACCAAGCGTTCAAGCACCACGCATTAAGCCACATGGAGGGAGAGCTCACGAGGAAGCATGAAAAGAATGCAATACATGACAAGAAAATCGCTAGAAGGGTTTTACATAAATTCCACGTCACCATTTTAGGGTTTTTTCCATCAGGGGTTTGGCCAACGTATATATTTTAACCACTGCCCTATTTTCCCGAAACCCGAAGGCCCGAAATCGAGGTTTCAGCCTCATGCAAAAAACTACCTTGGGAAAAAACCATTTTTCTCAGCCTTGGAGAGGCCATTTTCCATGTTTGAATAGTCAATCGACATCTAAATATCCTAATATTTCTAGTGGTGTCTTCATAATTTCATTTGGATCTTGGGAAGGCAATCAAAATTCCTCTGCAAGATGAGGTTCATTTTTAGAAATGTGGCGTTTTTTACTGTGCTGAGTCATCATTTTCAAATGATGATTCTGAGAGACTAGAGGATCGTTTTGAGAAATGGTCAGAGGATTTTGTGCCTAACACATCATAGATCAATAGCCTCTCTCAATTTTTCTACAGGTGTCACATATTGGGATAATTGAATCCATCTCCGAGCCCTAATTTTCGGATCTCATATTTTCCTGTTTTGACACATGTTTGTAAAATGAAGATTTGGGGAAAACGAAAATGGATCTCAGGGAAATGAGAGAGGTTGTTTCTTAGAATAAATAGATGAAAAAAAAAATCTTTGAGTTTATACACATATGTCATGATTTGAGAGATACAGAACCATAACCGCAGCCCCAGTTTTCAGGAGTTTGGCCCATTTTCTATGGCAGGAGGTTTCAAGAATTGATTGTAACTGTTGTTATCTTTTAGATTAGGGAGGATTTCGACCTCAATACCTATATGAGGAATATTTGTAACATTTGAATGGGGGGGGACAACCCGATAGAATTTTGGAGGTTGGGCTTGTAATGCATTCCTTTTTAGCAAATATAGAACAGAATGCCAAGATATTCTACACCTCGTCACTGTGTAATTTTATTTTTCCTGTATTGTTTTCTCAGGTTTACATTCATTATTTCTTCCTTCTTTTACATATTCAGCTTGTAATGGATCTAATTCAATGATACCTCTGCTATAGTCTTTTATTGGGCAGCTTGTTAGGTTCAGTTTTTCCTCTGTTTATGCTATGAGGAAAACAAGACCTGTAGCTTGACTGTTTCTACCTAATTTACAAGTTATATATATGCATGTTTGTCTTTCAAAGTTATTTGTATTTCTTCCATTTAAATAAATATTAGACTTATTATAATTAGATACCTAACTCTTTGTTTACGTCTTCTTCATCTCCTATCCTCTATCCATCTTCTTTATTAAATCAATTAGACAAACGAGGTCATGCCTCTTCATTTCTGATCTACAAATGAGTGAAGGGCCTGTTTCAAAACTAGTTCTAGAAGCCTCCTATGACTGATCAATCAAAAAAATTTATTTCATTTAAAATGTGCTAAGGCTCGACTCTATTACAACCTAGAGTCAACTCTTGCGACAACATTTTCTGGCGTCATTATTGTGGATGAAGGAACGAAGCTATCTTCCCTGGGATACGACAAAAGTTTAGAGTTATTCCTTGATGGTGAACAAGGGATATGCATTCAATTGAATGTGATTATTCACCTGACGACTCATTGTGTTAAGAACCAAATACTGAATACAAAAACACCACAACATATATACAATAACAATATGCAAAATCTTCTTTATTACTATCAAACCCTTAGGGTAGGGAAACACCATACAATGGATCCTATTATGGAAGGGATCCTCTCCTGTTCACTTGCCTCTTCGAGGGGGCATCCTCCTATTGAGCTACCACTCCAAAT